>CM076582.1:1298938133-1299160909 GCA_034641835.2 Pinus albicaulis | reverse complement strand
ACTTTCTCTATTCATTACCTGCGGTCCCGCACCTAAAGTTCAGCTTTCCTGCGGAACCATACCGCACGTTCTTTGTGTTATGGGTGCGGACCTCTGTAAAACTCAAAAAGGCGAGAAAGTAAAGATAAAAAGTTGATTTCAGATGAATTCTAGAAGATTCTAGAAGGGAATTTTCGGGAATGGATACGCTTTGAGAAGGTTCATGCATCCCTCACTTGATGGAGCTAACCCCTTGATGTAAGGAGCTAATCCCTTTGAAGGAGGATTCTATCCCTTCATATTTGGAACAAGAAACCTCCTCTTTTCCACTATAAAAAGAGGCCTTGGGTAGCCTCAAAGGGAGTGGAAGCTTAAGATATTTGAAGTCAAATGCTGTTGAGATTCAGACTCAGTTAACTAAGACTTTATGTGATGTTGAATCACTCATCTCTATTTGTCTTGGTTCAAAGAGTGAAATGCTTGTCAAATTAGAAGATATTCCTGCTTCAGACCCCGGGAGGACCTGCACGACATCAAGGCATAGGTTGTAAAGGTTTTCTTTATTTGAAGTTAATAAAAATATACTCATTTCTCTCATTAAGATGTTTATTTATGGTTTATTTCATAAATTCCTTCATCATTATCATAAGCATGGTTTATAATAATGTCTATACAGGTGCTGTGTAATCTTTTTGCTTGTTTGTGACTGCAGATTCACGAGGAACGTTCTTTCAAGTGCACGGAAAGGACTTCAACGAAATCAAGCAAGCACTGGACATAAGGTAGGCCTTACACCTATATAGTGTTTTTATGAATCTTATATGCTTAGAGAGAGATTAGTATAATTGGCTGTTTGTTGCTAGTTACTTTTAGTACTAGAGAGATCGGTCTTGTTCGCAAGACGGATTAATCTACACAACAAAATGGCGACTCCGCTGGGGAAAGAACTTGTTGTTTTTGGTTCTCTTTTATTTTGATTTGAGGAAACATTTTTTCCTGGTTTTTGATTGATACATATCTGTCTGGGTAATTTAGATTTTCCCTGTTTTTGAAAATTTAGAAATATTTTAAGTTTTTCTATAATTTTTCCTAGGACCGCACTCTGCCTTACTTAGACAGTGCGGGCAGGTTCGCACTTTCTGTAAAGAATACAGTGCGGGACCGCACCTGTCAATACCGGTTACCTGCGGACCCTGTAAAAATTTTAGAAAATCTTTAGATTTCTTTCTCTAGTTTATTTTTAGCTTTTTGGTGTCTGCCCAGACTGATTATTGTTTCTGTCAAGAATTTTTTGTGAATGAATTCCAACAGTATTCATGTTTTGATGATTTTCTAGAAGATTTTGCAGTTTGGATTGTTTTTCCACTTGGTCTTTGTAGCGATTCGAACTTTTGACAATTTGCAGTATCTCAGATTACATTGATCTCTTTTTGTCTTTTGAATCCGACCTGATTGTGAAAACATCCTATATTAAGAAATTGAGCCTTTTTGTTTCTTTGCAAGTCTTCGAAAAAACTTGGTTGAAAGTTTTGAATTTCATTTTTATAAAAACATATTTTTGAGTGTTTTTGATCTGTTTGTTATTCTGAACGAATAGATTCTTAGTTTGCTGAACAACTAAGGAAAACATTCTTTTAAAAAAAAAAATCTTAAAAGCTTTTACTCAATTTAGATTTTAGATCTTAAGATTAGATTTTGTAGTTTTGAGTAGTTTTAATTTCTGTAGCTTTCTTTTGAAGGAAAATTGTTTTGTAGCTTCTAAGTTTGGAAAGGAAAAGGATTTTTCTTGTGAGCTTTGATAGTTTATTAAAAAGACAGTACTTTCTCTCAATCATTTTTCATGTTTAAAGAAGGAATTAAAAGGATTGCATTCTCTAACTCTTTCTTTAGATAGCAAGTTCATTGAAAGAAAAAGAATTGAATATCATCATAGGTGCATTTTAGTGTTTTTTGGAAGTCGAGTCTTCACATCATCCAAAGTTTCATTTCCACACCCATTGACTTAAGAAACATCTCATAAAAGTAACGCTTAACTAAAATTCATCTAGTAATATTTTTATTTCTAGGGCTCTTATCACCAACATAGCTTAGGCTAGTATCTTGGAGTAGGGAGTAATTAACTCTCCAAGATAGCTAAAACAAACAAGTAGACAAATCTTGCGGTAGGAAGAATTCCAATTGTTGCATCTATGCTCTGGGAAGCTCCTCCTAAAGGAGTCAAGCACGAGATCATATCTGAACCAGTGGGGTAATCAATCCTTCCTCATTGGGAACGATAGAAGATATACATGTATTAACAACGGTAAACCTCGGATAGACCATTGTCGAGGAGCCAGGGGTCACTTGTCGGTAAACCTTGGATTATTTCAAGGAGCCTTCAAGGGGATTGAGCTTTTTTACTCTGCCCTTGCGTGTGTGTCGGATCGTAGACTGTTCCCCCAGGTATATTTGTTTCAGTTGGTAACCTTAGTGGCTATAATCTTTAGGATTCTTTCCTAAGGTGACGGTGGAGGGAAGATCCCACTATACCCGGAACAGACGTCGGCTAGACTCACTTGGACTCTCCGGAGGGTTATCTTCACTCGAGATGGTATAGTGGAGAAACTTGCACCGGTTTGTTTCATTAAGCAGGTTGTCGGGGTAACTTTTCCAACCGCCCTTTTCGTGTTAAAGTTCTACTAAGTTGGATTTCATCACCAACTAGTGTTTTTAGTACGGAAAGTTACCTGTTTGTGTGTGGTTTGAACTCCTAGATTTTTTAAGTGTGTGATTCAATTGTTTGTTTCTTAGAGACTTTAGGTGTTTTTATTGAAATTTTTCTTTGTTTGCGTGTGATTAGATAATCTTTAATCGTGGTGGACTTGACGAGACAATCCCGGAGAATACAAGGGAAACCCCCTGAATATACACCAGGTCAACTTGAAGGGCTTCGAGCTCTGGTACCCCACAGTAGCCATATACTTAGGTCAACAGAAGTTGAAAGCTCCTCTATAGTTGTTCATCCTGATCATCAAATACCTACAACAGAATACATTCAAAAACCGATTTCAGTTTCTGAAGTTACTGAAAATATTTCTCCTTCTGGTGAATTATCTGACGAACCTGAAATCTCTGAACCTGAAACTGAATCTTCTGTTTTGTAAACATCCTCAGGATTTATCACACCAACTTCTAGCGATCCAGGTTCACCTAGGGTAAGAAATATCATTACAGACAATCTTCTCTCTAGACTTATTTCTATTGAATAACTCACTAATCCAGACGAAGACATATCTCTTCCCAACTCCCCTCAATCATTAAATCTTAGGGAGCGTGAATCTATTTTCTACAGCCCCATTCAAACTAATCCTTGGTATCTCTCTTTAACGGACTTTTTAGAGAATCCAGGTCTTGCTTTTTATCCACCTCGAATTCCATTTCATCCTACACCCAGAGGTTATTATCCGTCACCTTTTATGGCTGGAGAGTCATCCATGTTTTCTCAAACGCCGGAATCATTTTTACATGGTGGTCCTTCTGTTCCTTCAGGATATCAGTCTTTGTCTGGTACTTTCTCAGGCGCAACTCCTCAACCCATCGAAAACATGTTATCATCTGGTCTTGATGGACTTAAAATTGAAACGTCGAACGCAGAACAAATTTTTATGATGTCCGGTAATATTCCAAATCCTCAAAATCAAGGCAGTCAGTTTCCTTCTGGGGGGCAACCTCAGGGAACTCAGTTACCACCTGGGGGGAAACCTCAGGGTAGTCAATTACCGCCTTAGGGGCAACCTCAAGGTAGTCAATTACCACCTGGGGGACAACCTCAGGGTAGCTTTTTCCCAGGACAAACTGTGGAATCATATTATTTTGGGGGGCAACCCCAAGGACAGTACATACCTCAAGGGCAGTACATTCCTCAAGGTCAACCCCAAACACAATATGCTCCTCAGGGTCCTTATCAACCCCAGCTTCAGTACGCGCCTCAGGGTTATCAACCTCAAGGGCAGTACCCAATTCAAGGTTACCAACAGCCTTCTGGTCAACCATCTTTTACCGGAAATTTACCACTTACTAATCAACCCTACGTTCAACCAGGTTTTGGTCCTTACGTTCAACCTTCTATGGGACAGTACCCCGGAACTATGGTGTTGGATCCATCCCAATATCAACAGCCTTTGCAGCCTAATGTGCAGTTACCTTATCAACCTGGTCAACCATTGGTTTCTGGTCCAACCCAACAGCCTGTTCAGCCAGCTATTCAAACTCCTGCACCTAGTTCAGTTCAGCAGGCTGGGCCTAGTACACCTCAGACTCCGCCTCAAACTGCTGCAACTGCTGCAACATCTATTCAACCTGTTACACCTGTTTCTGGAGTATCTGTAGCCCCAAGTTCAGCTACCCCTATATCCGTGCAAATTCCTCAGGTCTCTGTACCTCAGTCAGGACCTTCAGTTTAGACTACAGTTCAGATGCCTGCAGGACAAACCGGTACAAGTACAGTTGTTACAAGTCAACCTCAATTTACGTATCAACCGTACCAGGGACAGCCGCAATTCGGTCCCTATGTACAGAATCCAAACTATCAGTATCAACCGTACCCTGGTTATACTTATCAACAACCTCAGTATGGTCCGGTTCATCTTGGTTTTCCGGGAGGTTACACAATACCTAATGCAAATCCGATTCCTAGTTATCCTGGGTATCCGCCTCCTGGATCTGCTTTGGCTTCTCAAGGTTTTCATGACCCTAACCGTCAATTACCGTTTATCGCAACTTTGGACTTACCTGATTTGATGCGCCTTACAAATGATCCAATTTTTTTATTATCAGAACTGGCCGCCAATGCCTCATAAGTTGCCCAGTGATATACCAAAATTCGAAGGTAAGTCAGGAGAGGATCCATCGAATCATGTTATGACTTATCACCTTTGGTGTGCATCTAATTCAATCATTGATGATTCGATTCGCTTACGTCTTTTCCAAAGAACCCTTATAGGTCTTGTTGCCAAATGGTACATTGAGTTACCACGCGGCTCGTTTCATAATTTCAGTCAGTTAGCAACAGCTTTCTTGACTCATTTTCAGTTGCCTGTCAGATATGACAACGACACAGAATTATTAACTTCGCTAAAACAATCTACGTCCATGTATATTTCTGATCATATTCATGAATGGCGACGTAGACGACGTTTGGTGAAAGTTTATATTCTGGATCAAATTTTGGCAGAATGGTTTGTTAAATCATTGTTACCCAAGATCACTGAAGATGTAGCTAAGGCTGGTGTTGTTACTGAAGAGAAGGTAATTGCTCAAGCTCAGTACCTTGACCTCGTTTATACGTAGTCAATTACTCTACATGAAAAAATCCCAGACCTCCCAAAACAAGGTCAAATAGTTGCTGCTCCTTCAGGGTCTCATGCCGCTGACGGTATGATTGGTACGGTCAATTCTAAAAGTAAGAAGAAATCGTCAAAGAATTCTTCTCCAATTATAACTTTACCTGATTCCCCAAACGGAGAATCTTCTCCCAAAGTTTCTGCCGACATTCATGTCGTTGAAACATCTACGACAAAATCAAAATCCGGTGATAAAAAGAAGGGGAGGAACAAAAACAAAAAGAATTCGAAAGATAAAACTGATAAAGATGAATCCAATGACAAAAAACGTAAACCTCGCTATCCTTGCTTCATTTGTGAACAAGATCATTTCACGAAAGAATGTCCATATCGAGACGAAGTTACGAAATTCGTTAAAGGATCACAACAACCTGCTGTCTTGAAGGATCCTTTTCCAATTCAAGATAGTAAGATGATTGGTTCTTCCTCGACTACTTTAGAAGAGCCTATTATGATGATGTCTCATGTAAGGGTTGCAACACAATCACAAGATTACGGTTCTAAGAATCCTGTCGATGGCAAAGAAGCAGAGTCTTCCAATGCAAATACATCAAATACACCTCCTCCTGTTTCCGGTCCGCTACAGATCGAAAAACAAAATCCAGACTTAATAATCAAACCGCCTGCTAAAGGTGTTATTCGTAAATCAGCTTTCAATCCACATGCGAGAGCTGCTCAGAATTACAACATTGTTGAAGACTTAGTTGTTTCTCCTTCAGCAAAGTCGGCTTTGGAAGTGCTGCAATCGTGTCCAGCACAGCGTAAATTATTATTGTCTGCCATAGGAGCTGTCGATGTTCAAGATTCTAACCTTATAATCTTCGATTTATAAAATAGTACACCACGTCTTCCTCATCAAATGGCTTTCCAGATTCCAGTGTTAGTAAAAACCAGACCTATTTTTCGGACTGTGATTGATGAGGGAGCTTCAACGTGTATTATGTCGATTCAGTGTTGGAAATCACTTGGATCTCCTACACTTAACCAATCTCCGACGATTCTAAAAGCTTTTGATGGTCGAGGTTTTCAACCTTTTGGTATTTTGCAGGATTTACCCATAGGGGTTGAAGGAAAAATCGTTAATCTAGATGTGGAAGTGGTTGATGCCCCTCTAGATTACAACCTTCTTCTGGGTCGTAGTTGGTCCTATGCTATGACTGTTGTTGTCTCTTCGGTCTTTTGACTCATAAAATTTCCATATCAAGGAAATATCGTGACAATAGATCAGTTAATTTATTTCTCGTCCGACCCAGCCTCTACAGAAACAATCCAGCATGTTGGTAAAACGACTATCCCTTATAAGGATGTTGGAGTAGGTTTGATTAAAGATTCTGGTTTACTAGGAACTTTTTCCTTTCCTCCTCCTAACGTATCGCCTTCTATTGCAAATATTCACATGATTTCATCAGACACTATTATGTTTGATGATCCTTGGATCGTACCTTCTGAATCCGAGATAGATTCATTTGATGGCATGATGCCTTTGAGTCCATTTGAAATTGCATACCAGGCTGTACAATCACTTTCCAACCCCTTTTTAACCGAAATTGATCCAGTGAATGGGATCCAAAAGGAATCACTTTCTATTTCTAGTTCAGTTACAACGACATTTCCTGAACTTGTTCATACAGATGAGCAAATTCGTGAGTTTTTGTCTGTTGATGATTTACCATGGGAAGATCTACATCACCGATCTTCATTTTTATCTGAATTAGATCATTTTGAAAATGATTTCGCTTCAATTTTTACTGCTGAATATGCCAAGGAACCTCAAAATCCATTGCAAAATCCTAATTCTGAGTTAAATTTGGAAAATATATCTAGAACGGTTCCAATTGACATTTCAGTAAAACCAGGAATAATTGAAAACATTCATATAGGTGCTTGTTGTACAGATGAAGAAATTTGGACTTATAAAGCCCTATTTCAAGAATTCCGTGACGTGTTTTCCTGGTCTTATGAAGAAATGCCAGGAATTGATCCATCGATCGTCGTTCATGAAATTAAGACTTACCCGGATGCTAAACCTATTCGTCAACGATTACGTCAAATTCATCCTAGAAAAGTTGCTGCTATAAAAGCAGAAGTTGAAAAATTACTTCGAGCAGGATTCATTTATCCAATTCCCTTAACGGATTGGGTATCGAATATTGTTCCCGTGACTAAAAAACAAGGAACAATAAGAGTATGTATCGATTATAGGGATATTAATCGAGCGTGTCCAAAAGATAATTATCCAACTCCCTATATCGATCAAATAATCGATGATTGTGCTGGTAGTGAATTGTTTTCCTTCATGGATGGCTTTTCCGGCTACAATCAAATAAACATACTCCCTGCTGATCAACTGAAAACAGTTTTTATCTGTCCATGGGGAACATTTGCTTATTGTAAACTACCTTTTGGACTAAAGAACACTAGAGAAACTTTTCAACGGGCTATGTCTTACGCATTTCATGACATTAAGCACATTTTCCAGCCATATCTCGATGATTTACCTGCTCATTCATTACATAGGGCCGATCATCCCACTCATTTACGAGCAATTTTTATGAGATGTACGCATTATCGGATACGGCTGAATCCGCACAAATGTGTTTTCTGTGTAGAATCAGGTCGATTACTGGGATTTGTTGTCTCGAAAGCAGGCATTCGCGTCGATCCATCGAAGGTCAAAGCCATTGTTAAATTGCCTCCTCCTTCGACTTTACGCCAGCTCCAAAGTTTGCTTTAGTTTGCAGGGGAAAGCAAACTTTTTACGTAGATTTATTCCTAACTATGCCGAGCTTACAAAGGGTTTTACCCAGTTGTTGAAACAGGACATTCCATTCTTTTGGGACGAGATCGCTGATCGATCTTTTGATGCACTTAAACACGCGTTGACCCATGCACCGTTATTGCATCCTCCCAACTACAACCAAGATTACATTTTGTACCTCGCTGCTTCTCATTCCACTATTGGGATGGTACTAGTTCAGGAAGATGAATCTCACAATGAACATGTGATTTATTATCTTAGTCGAAATTTGCATCCAACTGAAATCAAATACACACATGTGGAGAAATTGGCCTTGGCAGCTATCCAAGTTGTTCAACGTTTTAGACATTACATCTTGTTACGTAAAACCACAGTAATTTCTAATTGCAACCCTATGATGTATATTTTGACCAAACAATTGCTAGGGGGAAAATATTCCAAATGGATAGTTATCCTGCAGGAATTTGACTTGGAATTTGAAAAATCCAAGGAAAAGAAATCTTTGGTATTTGCGGAACTGATGTGCGATTTCCCCTCTACTGATACTGAAACTGTGGCAGAAGAGTCCATTGCGGACGAATCTTTGTTTCTTATCAGTACACTTGATCCATGGTATGGAGATATTATTGTTTATCTCCAAACCCAATATTTTCGGCCTGATATTTCACGAACTCAGCGATGGAAAATACGATTCCAATCCCAACAATATAATATCATTGGTGATACACTTTATCGACGTGGAGCAGATTCTGTTTTCCAACGTTGTTTAACTCGTGAAGAAGCTGAAAAGGTGTTAAATGACTGCCATTCTGGAGCATGTGGTGGTCATATGTCTGGGTATGCCACAGCCCAAAAGATATTGCGTGCAGGTTATTTCTGGCCAACGCTGTTCAAAGATTGCATTTATGCGGTTCGGAAATGCCACAACTGTCAAATTTTTGATCGAAAAATGCGCGCGCCACCCGCTCCTCTTCACCCTATAATTGCTGTTGGTTCTTTTGCGAAATGGGGTATCGATTTTATTACATGTAACCCTCACTCAGCCAGGGGGCATGCCTATATTATCTTAGCAGTAGATTATTTTACAAAATGGGCCAAGGCGATGCCTACATTTTCAGCTGACGGCAAGACTGCTGCAACATTCATATTTAATCACATAATTACTAGGTTCGGTGTTCCTCAAGCTATTATTACGGATCATGGAAGTCATTTTTGGAACATCATGATGACTGAACTAACATACCAGCTTGGATTGCGCCACGATAGTTCCACTTCGTATTATCCGCAAGCCAATGGTCTAGTTGAAGCCATTAACAAATTTTTAGTCACCATGATTAAACGAATCATTGGTATTCACAAGACGAATTGGCATTCCATGTTATTTTCAGCACTTTGGGCATATCGAACCTCAGTCAAAACATCAACAGGTTTCACTCCTTTTCAACTAGTTTACGGTTTGGAAGCTGTGTTACCGATTGAATGCGAAATTCCATCACTAAAATTAGCCATAGAATTACTTCTAGCTACGTCTGAAGAGGAGAAACGTTTCTTGTACTTAGCCCAATTAGATGAGAATCGATGAAATGTTGCAATAGCAAACGAGGCTCATGCTAAAAGGATAAAAGCTCAGTATGATAGAAATGTGACCCCTCGAAATTTTTCAGAAGGAGACCTAGTTTTACTTTATGATCAAGCTAACGACAAGCTAGGAGCTGGGAAATTCGTGCCTATGTGGCATGGTCCTTACATTGTAAAACGAAAGTTAGCAAAAGAGGCCTATGAGTTGATAGATTTTGACGGTGTCCCTTTGGATAAACCCAGAAATGGGCTTTATCTAAAGCGATATTATGCTTAAACGAGGTGTGGAGATTTTTGTTAGTTTAGATTTCTTTACTGTTGGTGTGTTTTAGATTAGAAAAGTGTGCCTAGTTTAGAGAGTGTGTTTTTGTCACTATTCCTGCTTATCTGAGTTTTACTCTTGATATTGCAGATGTCGACGTCTCTTCAAACCTACATTGGTTTTGCTGATGGTGCTTGTCGTAGTACACGGAACATTTCTTCCGCAGCATGGGTTATCTATTCACCCTTTGACGAGTTAGTATCCATGCATGGGGTAAGCCTTGGTCAAACAACAAATAACATTGCCAAGTATAGTGCAGTGATTGAGTTATTGTCTGAGTCTATATCATTTGGAATTCGGAGTTTGATTGTAAGGTTGGATTCTGAACTTGTTGTATTACAACTTAACAGGGTTTATACCATTAGAAATCCAGTGTTATTATGGTTGTTTTTGAGAGTTCGTCTCTTGGAACGTGAATTTGATTATATTGAATATCAGCATATTCCAAGACATTTAAATACATTAGCAGATTCAATTGCTTCTAGTATGATAAATAGACATTTGCAGTAAAACAAACAACATTCACATATGTATACAGATAGCCGGCAAATAGTGATATATCATAGTATAGGAGTGTTTTCAAAAAATATACATCGTCTTCGATCATAGGTTGGAAACACCTTATGATCGGAAAAAATGATAATACAAAAGTCAAAAATATGAGTCTACACGATCATCCCATCACTGATGGTGATCCCGATAAGAAACCACTACCCGAGCTACCCTGCATAGGAACCTTCTGAAAGGTCCCAGAACTCCAATCACATATCTCTGCAGCCTGAGAGGAATATCATCTATGCTGGTCTCTGGAATATCTAGAGTCAAATGCTCTAGATGATGCTCCAAATCAGTCAAAATCTCTGCTGATTGGCCTGTTGGGGCTGGTGCGGGCGCAACTGGTTGTCTTCTCTTGTAAGGTTGGAGATGGGCTGGTCTTTGTGGACCCACATCTGTTTTCAAAAAAAAAAAAAAAATTGGTTATTAGTTTTCAAAGACGATAAAAAATAAAAAATAAAAATTAGAATTTAGCAAACGTTGAAAAATGATTTTACCTGAATCATCCCACTGTTCCCCTGCAGGGAGAGCCATCTCTCTGTCGCCGCGGAAATCTATCCCAGCATATGGAAAATCCTCTATCACAAAAAGTTGGCGATCCAGCCAACGAAAATATGAAGAAGGGAATCGCACAATATCAGTACCCTCAATAGCATGACGAGCCATCAACGCAGACCAACGAACCATTCTCGGTTCTCGAGGTCGACCAGCATCAACAGCAATACTTTGTGGAGCTAACATGGGGATCCTCTCCAGAGCAAAAGAAACAACAATGGATCCATATCCAAAGTTATTCAGTTTCCCATTTTTTGCTCTAGTTAGTTGGCCTTTTACATTGGCCAACACGGCTTCACACCAATTAAAGATGGTGCCGCAAAAACAGTCCACGGCAATACACATTTGGGAACCAGTAGCTACATGAAGCGCAGCACTCCCACACATTTTGGTAACAGTAAAAGCAATAACTTTCAATTCAGGACGGATGATGTGTTTTATGTCAATCTGTTTGTCCCGAGGATTTTCCTGATCATTGCAGAATTCTAGTTGGAGATTAGCGACAGACTGGCCACTTGGCCTAGTCCCAAACAAAGAAACTTTTTCGCCCCTCTTGGACAAACCAGTCAAGAAATATATATCCTCCAGCTCAATTTCGAGCCGGTGGCCACCAATGAAGAAGCACTGGTCCTGAACATTCCATCTGTCCACCAACCATGTCAAGAGTTCTACTTATGCCCTCATGCCAGAGATGGCCCAAAATTTGTACAAGCCACATGCTTTTAATGCCTGTTGTGTGGGAAAATGAAGTATTACAGCTTCATCCACTTTCTCGTGCTCACGTTCTCGCCAGATCAGCATCTTGTTAATCCTACAATACAGAAAAAGGCAAGTTAGAATAGTTTTATTTGAAAAATTTTGGCAAACAAATGAGAAATCAATGCTTTAAATCTAACCGTGCGGGTACTGCACCCGCTCTTTGTAAACAGAGCGTAGGTCCACACGCGCAGTGTGTGCCGGGTGCGGAACCCACAGCTTTTTCCTTATAGGAAAAAGCCGGGGTCCGCAGGTAGCATGTGTCCCACCTGCGGACCCCGCGGGCGAAATTTTTAACCATTTTTTGCCCCAAAAATTCAAACTAAAGCTTAAAAACAAATTTGAAACGGATGAAAAACAAGATTGAGAGGTTGTGGATTACCTGGGACTGACGATTCTCAATTCCAACGGACGAATTTTCCAGAATCTTCACAGGAAATTTCTTACCCAAAATCTTTTTACTTTTCACTCTGAAACTGAACGGTAAAAATGAAATTGAAAAAGTCCTTTTTATAAGTTTTTTCGAATAGATGAATTTTTAATTTATTTATTTTTCACTTTAAAAAGGGAATTTTTGAAAGCATTTTTACTTATCTTAAAACAGGTATGTGTAATGTTTCAAGTTTTTGTGCAGAAACTGGATTTTTCAGGTGAACTGATCGTTTTTCAACAAAGAGCATACTTTTATAACTTTTTCGGACTCTTTCAAAAATTTTACGAAAAAGCGAAACCTTGGAGTCCTCTTTTAAGCCCTTTTCAGACTCTCTAAATATGAAAAGATTGCCGAGTACTTGACTATTCGAACTCGTTAAAGTAAATGAACAGTCGTCCCTTCAGTATAATTTTACCCCTTTTACGGACTTAATTGGACTATTTACGAAAAAGGTATACGTTGACTAAATACGGACAATAGAGTTCTCTCTCGCATTATTTTATCCTTTTTCGGGCTCGAGAGACTAAATTTACGAAAAAGTACACCCACGGAGTTTTCTTAAGTTTTTCTTCTGACTCCCTAAAACTGAAAAACACAGAGTTTTTCCTATACTGGACTCGTTAAAACTTAACAGTAAAGGACCTATTTAATTTTCAATAGGAACGAACCACTCCTTCTTAGGGTTCGAATTTTAAACTAAGTTGGACTCATCCGAAGGATGAGCTTATAACCAAGCAAATGTTATCCTCCTCAAGCTTGTAAAAAATAAAGAGGTACTTGCCAGAAATGGTGGGGGAAAAGAGAGAAAAATGGGCGTGTTTGTTGTATTTTAAATTTTTCAAAAATTCAGTCAACCACTCTTGAACACGACACTTTCATTCACCTGGGTTGGGAAATCCTTTGCCTAACAGTTAATCAAACCACATTGAAAGTCTTCATCCGGTTTCTGGGTATTAGCTTTGGGTCAATTGTTACCAAGCCATCTACAGTGTCGTTATGTGTTCAAGAGAACAGTTCAAATAAACCATTCATCTAAAAAATATCTGTCATCCATTATTGACCATCCCTGAGTCAGTCCTTGCCAATACATTTTCAAAACTTGATCTATGATTTCGTGTTGTGGGTTTACCTACGACAGGTCACTTTCTATCGACATCAGCAAATTATCTAGGAAGTTGATCCAGAAATCGTCAGTACCTTGAAATCTGCATGCCTCAATGGCAGGTTTCTCGCTTTCGATGACATGTTGCATCATTGACCTTCGATCGAATGATTCCGTGATATGTTCGACTTCAGCTCATTCATTCACATTTCATGGATTGTACTGAGTACTTTGAGAGCCATTGACATTACTGGTGGTTTCTCTCACACTTGTTATCAGTTCACATCATTGACTGGTAATCAAGTGGTTTCTACCATGTTCGACTTCAACACATTTATTCACATGGATAGAATCGTACTAGTTCGAGATGCGGAAATCAAGACCCTGGATCTAGTTTCCACCATCCAGGCTGCAAGGAATTTTGTTGTCATATATACAGTAGACTATTTATAAATAGATGGCTGTGTCCATACGGTGTCTACATATATTTGTAATATGATGTATTCAAAATCATTCCTGTATCAGAACGATTTGAGTTAGTTTCTAGTTAGTTTTAATCTGAATATGGGAATGCCTACCTCAGTGATGACATATATATGTATATATTTTGCATTGAATTTTTTTACAGGTTCCGACTGGGGTGTCCACAGGATGATCTTTGAAATGATAAAGTACTGCACTCTTCATATATGATAGACTTCAGCTTCATCTATTCCAGAATTTGCACTTTAGGGGGCAATTTGTTACACTAAAAACTGTCATCCTAACATTTTACTATGAGTATGAGCTCATTATTACTCATACTTCCTCCTTTTGCAAGTCTAACATATCAGCTCCTCATGTCAAGTTTTCAAAATCAGAGAAAAGTTCCTAAAAATCCCCTAAACATTGGTATCGCACTGTCTCTATTCATTACCTGCGGTCCCACACCTAAAGTTCAGCTTGCCTGCGGAACCATACCGCACGTTCTTTGTGTTATGGGTGCGGACCTCTGTAAAACTCAAAAAGGCGAGAAATTAAAGATAAAAAGTTGATTTCAGATGAGTTCTAGAAGATTCTAGAAGGGAATTTTCGGGAATGGATACGCTTTGAGAAGGTTCATGCATCCCTCACTTGATGGAGCTAACCGCTTGATGTAAGGAGCTAATCCCTTTGAAGGAGGATTCTATCCCTTCATATTTGGAACAAGAAACCTCCTCTTTTCCACTATAAAAAGAGGCCTTGGGTAGCCTCAAGGGGAGTGGAAGCTTAAGATATTTGAAGTTAAATGCTGTTGAGATTCAAACTCAATTAACTAAGACTTTCTGTGAGGTTGAATCACTCATCTCTATTTGTCTTGGTTCAAAGAGTGCAATGCTTGTCAAATTAGAAGAGATTCCTACTTCGGACCCCGAGAGGACCTGCACGACATCAAGGCACAGGTTGTAAAGGTTTTCTTTATTTGAAGTTAATAAAAATATACTCATTTCTCTCATTAAACTGTTTATTTATGGTTTATTTCATAAATTCCTTCATCATTATGATAAGCATGGTTTATAATAATGTCTATATAGGTGCTGTGTAATCTTTTTGCTTGTTTGTGACTGCAGATTCACGAGGAACGTTCTTTCAAGTGCACAGAAAGGACTTCAACGAAATCGAGCAAGCGCTGGACATAAGGTAGGCCTTACACCTATATAGTGTTTTTATGAATCTTATATGCTTAGAGAGAGATTAGTATAGTTGGCTGTTTGTTGCTAGTTACTTTTAGTACTAGAGAGATCGGTCTTGTCCGCAAGATGAATTAATCTACACAATAGAAGGATACCTAGTCTTAGTGTAAGATCAAGCCAATGATAAGCTAGGGGCTGGAAAATTTGTGCCCATGTGGCATGGTCCTTTCATTATTAAGCGAAAGCTTGCAAAAGGGGCCTATGAGCTGATATATTTTGACGGTGTCCCTTTAGATAAGCCCAGAAATGGGCTTTATCTGAAGAGATATTATGCTTAAATTTGGTGTGGATATTTTTTATTAGATTAGATTTCTTTATTGCTGGTGTGTCTTAGATTAGAAAAGTGTGCCTAGTTTAGAGTGTGTTTTTATCACTATTCTTGCTTATCTAAGTTTTACTCTTGATATTGCAGATGTCGACGTCTCTTCAAACCTACATTGGTTTTGTTGATGGTGCTTGTCATAGTACACAGAACATTTCTTCTGCAGCTTGGGTTATCTATTCACCCTCTGATGAGTTAGTATCCATGCATGGGGTAAGCCTCAGTCAAACAAAAAATAACATTGCAGAGTATAGTGCAGTGATTGAGTTATTATCTGAATCCATATCGTTTGGAATTCAGAGTTTGATTGTTAGGTTGGATTCTGAACTTGTTGTATTACAACTTAACAGGGTTTATGCCATTAGAAATCCAGTGTTATTACGGTTATTTTTAAGAGTTCGTCTCTTGGAACGTGAATTTTATTACATTGAATATCAGCATATTCCAATACATTTAAATACATTAGCAGATGTAGTTTCTTATAGGATGATAAATTGACATTTGCAATAATCAAAACAATAAATTAAACAACATTCAATAACATGTACACAGATAGCCGGTAATAGTGATATATCATAGCATAGAAATTTGTTTCAAAAATATATATCATCTTTGATCATAGGTTGAAAACACCTTATGATCGACAAAAATGATATACAAAAGGTCAAAAATATGAGTCTACAACATGATCATCCTATCACTGATGATGATCACGATAAGAGACCACTACCCGAGCCACCCTACATAGGAACCTCCTAAAAGGTCCTGGGACACCAATCACATATCTCTATAATTTGAGTGGAATATCATCTATGTTAGTCTTTGGAATGTCTAGAGTCAGGCGCTCTAGGTGATGCTCTAAATCAGATAGAATATATGTTGATTAGCCCTCTGGGGCTGATGCTGCGGCAGCTGGATGCCTCCTCTCATAAGGCTGGAGATGGGCTGGTCGTCGTGGGCCCACATCTGAATTTAAAAAATTTTATTGTTAGTTTTGAGACGATTAAAATACAAAAAAAAAAAAATAGAACTTAGAAATTGTTGAAAATGATTTTTTACCTGATTCATCCCACTATTCCCCAACTGGGAGAGCCATCTCTCGATCGCCACGGAAATCTATGCCGGCGTATGGAAATTCCTCTATGACAAAAAGTTGGTGTTCCAGCCAATGAAAATATGTAGAAGGAAATTGAACAACCTCAACACCCTCAGCAACATGACGGGCCATCAATGCAACCCAACGAACCATCCTAGGTTCTCGAGGTCAACCAGCATCAACATGAATGTTCTACAGATCTAACATGGGGATCCTCTCTAGAGCAAAGGTGACTACAATGGATCCATATACAATTTTTTTTAGTTTTCCGTTCTTTGCTCTGGTTAGTTGGCCTTTTACATTGGCCAACACAGCTTCGCACTAGTTGAAAATGATGCCTCAAAAACAATCTACAGCAATGCACATCTGGGAACCAGTAGCCACATGCAATGCTGCGCTCCCACATAGTCTGGTGATAGTAAATGCAATAACTTTAAGCTCAGGACGGATGATAGTTTTTATGCCAATCTGATTGTCCCGGGGGTCTGCCTGATCATTACAGAACTCTAGTCGAAGACTAGCGACAAACTGGCCACTTGCCCTAGTCCCAAACAGAGAAATTATTTCACCCCTCTTGGACAAACCAGTCAAAAAATAGATATCCTCCAACTCAATTTCGAGCCAGTGGCCGCCAATAATGAAACACTGGTCCTATACATTGCATCTGTTCACCAGCCACATTAGGAGGTCTACCTGTGCCCTCATGCCCTGAACGGCCCAGAATTTATACAAACTGCATGCTCTTAATGCCTTCATTGTAGGAAAATGGAGCATTGTGGCACCATCTATGTCTTCATGCTCACGTTATCTCCAAATTAGCATCTTGTATATCCTACAATGCATAAAAAGATATATTAGAACAATTTAGTTAAAAAAAAATTTGGGTGGAACTAAAGAAATTTAAGTTTGAATTTTAATTGTGTGGGGTCTGCACTTTGTTCTCATACATAGTGCATAGGAACGCACGGGTGCTCTGAGACAAGTGCGGACCCACAACTTTTTCCTATGTAGAGAAAAGTTGAGGTCTGTAGGGCTCGCGTGTTGCACCTGCAGACCCCTGCGGGCGATTTTTTGAACATATTTTTCCCTTAAAAACAAAATTTAAAGCCTAAAAATGAAATGTAAATGGATGAAATGCAAGATAAGGAGGTCATGGATTACCTGGAGCTGACGGTTCTCGATCTCGCTAGACGTATTTTCCAGAATCTTCACAGGAACTTTTTTACCCAAAAGCTCTTACTTTTCACTTTGAACTCAAATGGTAAAAATGAAGTTAGAAAAGTCCTTTTTATAAGTTTTTTCAAATAAATGAATTTTTAATTTGTTTATTTTTCACTTTAAAAAGGTTATTTTTGAAAGCATTTTTATTTATCTTAAATAGGTATGTGTAATGTTTTGAGTTTTTGTGTAGAAATTGGATTTTTCAGGAAAATTGATTGTTTTCAACAAAGAGCAGACTTTTATCACTTTTTCGGACTCTTTTAAAAATTTACGAAAAAGCGAAAACTTGGAGTCCTCTTTTAAGCTCTTTTCAAACTCTCTAAAATTTAAAATATTGCTGAGCACTTGATTATTCGAACTCGTTAAAATAAATGAATCATCGTCCCTTCAGTATAATTTTACCCCTTTTACAGACTGAAATGGAATATTTACGAAAAAGGTATACATTGACTAATCACAGTCAATAGAGTTCTCTCCCACATTATTTTATCCTTTTTCAGGCTCGAGAGACTAACTTTACGAAAAATTACCCCCATGGAGTCTTCTTAAGTTTTTTCTTCTGACTCCCTAAAATTGAAAAAACACCGAGTTTCTCCTATACTGGACTCGTTAAAATTTAATAGTAAAGGACCTGTTCAAATTCAAAACAGGAATGAACCACTCCTTCTTAGGGTTCAAATCTTAAACTAAGGTGGACTCATTCGAAGGATGAGCTTATAAACAAGAAAATGTTATCCTCCTCAAGCTTGTCAAAAATAAAGAGGTACTTGCCAAAAATGGTAGGGGAAAAGAGAGAAAAATGAACCTTTTTGTTATATTTTGATTATTCAAAAATCCGTTAACCACTCTTGAACACGACACTTTTGTTCACTTGGGTTCGGAAATCCTTTGCCTAACAGTTAATCAAACCATTTTGAAAGTCTTCAGCTGGTTTCTAGGTATTAGCTTTGGGTCAATTGTCACCAAGCCATCTGCAGTGTCGTTATGTGTTCAAGAGGACAGTTCAAATAAACCATTCATCTGCAAAATATTTTTCATCTATTTTTGACCATCCCTGAGTCAGTCCTTGCCAATTTATTTATTCAAAACTTGATCTATGATTTCGTGTTGTGGGCTTGCCTATGATGGGTCACTTTCTATCGACGACAACTCATTATCTATGAAGTTGATCTAGAAATCGTCAGTACCTTGAAGTTTGCATGCCTCAATGGCAGGTTTCTCGCCTTCGATGACAGGTTGCATCATTGACCTTCGATCGAATGATTCCGTGACATGTTCGACTTCATCTCATTCATTCACATTTCATGGATTGTATTGAGTACTTTGAGAGCCATTGACATTACTGGTGGTTACTCTCACACTTGTTAACAGTTTACATCATTGACTGGTAATCAAGTGGTTTCTACCATGTTCGACTTCGACACATTCATTCACATGGATAGAATCGTACTAGTTCGAGAAACAGAAATCAAGACCTAGGATATAGTTTCTACCATCCAGGCTGCAAGGAATTTTGTTATCATTTATACAGTGGACTATTCATAAACAGATGGCTGCATCCATACTGTGTCTACACATGTCTATACTATTGATGTATTAAAAATCATTCCTATATCAGAACAGTTTAAATCAGTTTCTAGTTTGTTTTGATCTGAGTATGGGAATGCCTACCTCAATGATGATATGTCTACATATATATATTTTTCATTGAATTTTTTTACAGGTTCCAACTGGGGTGACCATAGGATGATCCTTGAAATGATAAAGTACTGCACTCTTCATATATGACAGACTTCAGCTTCATCTATTCTAGACTTTGCACTTTAGGGGGCAATCTTTTGCACTGAAAATTGTCATCCTGGCATTCTGCTATATGTATGAGCTCATTATTCGAGTCTTTGGTTCATACAAGACTCCCCATGCTTTGCCCCATTTCGTTATGTACAAGATGCTTCTTTAGGAAGTATGTTATCAGATGACGTCCGATTTCTCAAAGGTCCTGACAAAAGGTAAGAAAAAGCCATGGCCTACATTGCCGCTCACCATTGGTGCCTACACAGTCAAATATTTCAGAGAGGTAGAGGCGGAAGAAGAAAAAATTAGGGGTTTCTACCTAGGGCCTTTGGATCATCGGACATATGATCCTGAGAGGATAGTCCCTGACCACTGCAAACGGGCCAAGTTAAAATGAAGCTACCAACATACTGAATGCTCACATGAAGATGAGAAGAGTAACTGGTATAACATGGATAGGGAACTTGCCCCGGGAGTATGGTCCGATCAAGAAGACCCTGATAATCACACTTTGGAAGAAAGATCCCACGAGCTGGGAGGCGCCTCTTCTTCCCAGGCCAAGAAGCCTCAAACCAGCATGAGTCACAACACTACTACCCAACAGAAAGAACAAGAAGCAAAATCTTAGCTGGAAGCTGAAAAGAGGGCAAAAGAATATGAAGATAAGCATAGAAAGAACCTGAAAGCAGAACAAAGATAGAAACAGGCAGAAGATGCCTAGAAAAGAAAGGAAGAATAGGAAGCAAAGGCGGAGGCAGAATGACAGCTTAAAAAGGAATTAAATTAGGTGGAGGTCAAGCACAAGAGAAAGGAAGAACAGGAAGCAGAAGCAAAGGCAGAGCACACGCAGAAAGCAGAACAGGAAAAGGCAGAAACGGAGCGACTTCAGAAAGAGGAGGAAGAATGAAAAAGAAAAGAAGAGGAGGATCAAAGATCAAAGGACATCGAGACACCTCCTCCAGTCACAGAATTAAAAACTGAGCTGCAGCCCATAAAAGTACTTGTAATTAATACGCGTTTTTCACTCTCTGAGCCAGGCTCCTCTGAAGGACAGGAAGAGGAGGTGTTCAACCTTAAAAGGCTCACTTATGATCATTTCACCTGCAAAATCCAACAAGAAAAAAGGATATGTCTGGCACAGAACCCTTCCGCCCCATTCATAGCCACGACAGATAAATATATACTCCTAGACACTAGGACCAACCCAGTGATGATATCATCATCCGGCACTGCTTTTTCCATAGCCACAGAGGAAAATGTGAGCCGAATGAGTAGAGAAATCCTTTCCCTACAAAATAAGCTACAGGACTCTGAACAAAGGGGAGCAAGGGTGGAGCAAGAAAAGAGAGCATTAAGGGAAGAAATCCAACAACTCCAAGAAAAACATACTCCTATTAACGAAGTACCGCTCACCGTCCAAAGAGAGTAGGCAACACTAGAGGTCACCATGAGGCAGGTGTACGGGGAGATTTTCACTATAATACAAACAGTCGCCCCCCTACTAAGAGCCCAGGTAGAGACAAAACAGAGGAGCGAGCAACTAAAAGAGGCCTCCGCCGCTTTGGACAAAATGATAGAATCGACAAGCCGGTACCCATAGGCTCCGGAAAACTTGCCCAAGAAAGACTGGATTCACACCTAGGATGCCAAGGTCCAAATCCGTATCAAGATGCAATCCAAGGAAAAGTTATCCAAAGATATAGGGTAATGACCGCATACGAGCATCTGATCAGTGGCATCAACTTAATGCATGAGCTACACCACATTCTGTCTATGGGTGCATTGAGCGAGGAGAAGACGTGGGGATAGATAGATCAGGAGATTCAAGCATTTTTGCAACCTATTAGACAAGCCGCTACGACTCCTGATCTTTCCGCATCGCAAGAGAACTTGGTTAAGTTTGTCATTACACCAGTTTGGATCTACACTATGTTGGGGTCCTATGTTTTGATAGATTGGCTTACCAAAAGACAAGGCAACATACAAACCTACTTTAGAGCTCTAGGATCTAGCCCTCCTAGTCTCAGAGAGGGATCTCTCAATATGTTTATAAAGATGTGTCTTGAAAGGTTTAAAAGTTGATTTTAGGCTAGTTATGAGGTGCAAGGTTGTTTGGTTTGTTGTTTGGTTGGACAAGTGTGTTTTGTGTGGTATAGATAGAGCATGGGAATATACAAGCCATTGGGCAATGGAGTCATGTGAAAGTCCAAATAGTTCTGACTTAGAAGGAAGGAAAACCAGAGGGAAAATCTAACTTGGTCAAGGATCTGTTGAATTATATAAGTGAAATGGGATGGACATTAAGGTCTAAGAGTGGAACACTAGCTAAACCCTTTTGCAATGGCCTAAAAGATTCGGGGAATGCCCTATTTCCTCTAGTAGGCTCACTGCTTTCGACTTAATCAATATAAACACTCAAAGGAAAGAGAAATGCAGAGAAAACCCTCTTTAATCAATTATAGGATTCGGGGAATGCCCTATTTCCTCCTACAATTTACTGCTGAAGGCTCAATCAACAAAAACATACAATTGCATTCAAAGAAGAGGGAATGCCTTAGACATCTAGGACTGCAATTATAGGGACCTTTAACACAACAATTACATTAACGAACAAAGGGTATGATTGACACAAGTTCCTATGTCTAACTGCAAGCATTAATAATTAAAGGGAGATTTCAGATACAATATTCAGTGGCAAAGAAAGAGGGAATGCCTAAACATTCTTTAGCACACCCGAATTAACCATTTCTGAAATAAAACAAACTAAATATTAGAGAGAGCTACTAGACGAACCTGTCATATTCGATAGCAGAAAACATATAAACAGTGAAGGATAAACATGTCAGAGGTGCTTCTAAGATACATTTCTGTGCCTAAACTTTTTATCCTACTATAAGCAAAGCATGATGGAACAAAGTGGAAAAAATAGGAAATAACATTAACAATAAGAATTACTTCACCGAAAGCAGGCTCACGGATCCAATCTTCCAACCTCCTTCATCAACAGAAAAAAACAGATCTTCACACTCTTTCAGAACACCAAAGTTTCTTCAAAGTAGCAATATGTATTACTTTAGAAATCACAAAATGCCGACCTCTTACAATGAGACTTCGAAGAGTCTTTATAGAGAAAATTAGAAAATTAGGTGAGGAAAGTTTTAATGAACATCAGAGATAGTGAAAGATATTTTGAATGCTCCATTCTATGCCTTAAAAATTTCGTTGAATTCTAGACAAGCTCAATAACTTTGCAGCTTGTTTGAAACCATTTTGATATGACAGAAACCACCCGCAGGGTGTCCTTGAGAATAAAATCATCTGGAGAGGTACTATCATCTTCTCGGTGTGAGTTAAGTGAAGAATGGGCTATGAGGACTCCCATACTTCCAAATAACTTCCTTTGACAATTTGTAGCAGCTTTCCTGGTGCAATAACTTCTTGGAAGACTTGTGTGCATGGGTAAAGGTCATGTCTATTTCAGTCATCGTTCTGCATCACTAACTGCTCTGTCTTCTTTGTACTTAAACCCGTATTAGCTCTGTTTATGCTTTTCCTTTGCTAATTGCTCGAAATTCTTATGTACTGATGCTAGTCTTCTATGCTGTGTATCGTGCCACTGGGAATGTGATCACCATCGTTTATGAGTGTTTTGTATACAGGTGGAGGATTTCGTTGAGCTAGAGGGTCACTAATGGTTCATGGAATATGATCTGTTGATTGACATACCCTTGCCCTCTGGTTCTGGTCCTTTTGACTTTGTTTCCTAGTCCTGAGACTGCTATCTGAGCCTGTGTGTAATATCTATGACTGCAAAACATTAATTCCTTCATCGGCCATGAAAAAACCTACAAACATATGAGAACATGTTATGAAATCCTGTGGACTGGGTTTAGAATGCTATAGAGGCTCTGGGGTGGCAGAGGAGCAGTGAGGAAGGAACTCATTGCAACGGAAAATGGGAAAAAACACTGGCAGAGAAGCTAACTAGGTGTTTTGGAGTTTTGGGCGCGAGGATAAATGTGGACCATTAGATCAAGATGATCAACGGTGGAGATCGGTTAATGAAGTCATTTGGGAGGGCAATGAATGGAGAGTGAAATGGAAATGTGATATAATGTGGGTGGTTGGATTAGAATAATCGACAGCGGATATCTTTTGATGGGATCATATGAAAGATCAGGTGAATGGAGAGGAGATGGGGGTAGATTGAATTAGAATCGTCAGATTAGGATAATCGACGGTGGGGATTGCCCGATGGAATCATCAGGGAGAATAGGGGGAGAAAAAATGAAGGGGGTTGTGATATAATCGGGGCCGTCTGGTCAGATCAATCAATGGCTATCATTAAAGGTAAGTTAAGCTGCAGAGGGTGGTAAGGTGAAAAAATGGGATGGTGTTTGCACAACGTTCAAGTGGTTTAAGATTTTAGCGAAAAAAATGCGATATCATTCGCTTGCTGACGCCTGTCCCTTTCAATACCGCCCATTTCACGTTTTTTTGAAACGTTAAACCTTGGGTGAAGAAAAAACGTGAAACTTAGCTTCAGCCATCAGATCTGGAGGGTTAGATCAAATGGTGTGGGTTGCATGCAATAGGAGGTAAGAAGCACAGATAGAACCTATGGGTAGGGTCAATGGCGAGTTAAATTCTGACCGTTGGATCTCGAAAACGGGCAGTCGATATCTGTCGATGGGAAGAAATTAGAAGAGCGGGGTTTGATGATCAGAAGAAATGTGGACCGTCCAATATAACTTGATCAATGGCGGAGATCTAATCGGAGGTTAGGATGGTGAAAATATATGAGCGGATCGCGATGAGATCATGGCCGTTGGTTCTTGTGGATTCAACGGTCCTGATCTAATTGGCAGATGCGATGACGGGGGCTGTGAATCAAGCGCGATTGAATCCTAACCATTGGTTCTTGTGGATTCAACGACTGGGATCAAATCGCATGATTAGCATTGGAGGAGGCAAGTGAATGGGACCTTTGGTTTTGCGATGTTTGATTGAGCACTGGCCATCGGATCGGCAGGATGATCGATGGTCAGGATTAAATCGGAGGGGTGTGGGTGACGGGCTCATAAGTGGAGCACGATCGAATCTCAGCCATTGGATCTTGTGGATTCAATGGCCAAGATTAAATCAGGATATCGAGGAAGAGGGCTCATCACATCGGGAAAGGGAAAGGGAGGGTTGTGTTTGCACAATGCGATCAAGCGCTAACCGCCATATTGGAGGAGATCAACGGTCCAGATCGCATCGGCAATCAGCGAAGGAGAAACTCATCACATCAGAAAATTTTAAAAAACAAAGAAAAAGACATGAAATGAAAGCTCTGATTATGATTTGCAATTAGGCCTTAGCGCTTGGTCATAGCATGGGTCACATGCAGAAAAGGGGCTAAGGGCTCAGCCGAAAGGGGCTTAATGCCTTAATGTAAAAATGAAGATTTCCAAGGATTTTCAAGGGTTTTTTGAGGAAAATAGAAGTTCCAATAGGGGTAAAGATAGGGTTTTAAACCTCATAAAGGGATTTCACAAGGTTTGAAGAGGATTTAAGGCCTTTAGAGGCTGAATGGAGGGTTAAAGGACGAAAAGAAGTCTTCATGAAAATGAAGGGAAATAAGTGAAAACAGGCAGTTTCAGTGACCTTTGGAGCAACTTTATTTGGTGAAACAGCGTGGATTTAAGATGGAAATAGCAGTGAAGATGAACCTCCAAGATGGAGCAAACATAACACTTCAAGGATGATAGATTTTCAAAGGAAATGTATCTCTTGAAGGCTTAAAAACAAACATAGCCACCATTTGGTATATTAGAATTTATAGGTGGCTAACAGTGGCTCCACTTTGGGAGGACAAATTTCTCTTTAGGTGTCTAGAACCTCAGTAATCTATGTATTTAGCAGACCTGTGCCTTTCCATTGGGCAGCAGTTTTTCTTTCCTTGATTGGTCTTCTTTTGATTTGATAACCTTTGCAGCAACCTGAAAAAAACTGTCATTCTTCAAAACAACATTTCTACCTACCCATTCCTACTGTCTTAGCATTTTTTCTTCTTTTGAGTGCACTTGGACTGGCAAACTCTTTTTCAACATTTTATTTTGCAAAAAAAAAAATAAACCTATCTAATGCTACCCTTATTTCTTCCAAGAGCCCATGTTAAACAGTTGGACTCTTAATTCTCTACCTAATCTAATATCTGTCAGGATTAAACAATCTGACAAATTTTCATTCTCTACATTCTAAGATGGAAATTGAAAAACACAGTCAAACCAGAATTAGACTATCTAGCTTGCTGTGGGTCCATGGCATGAAGACAAGCTGCAAATGAACTGAAAATAGCAGAAATTACAACAAAATTGGGGAGGCTTGAAGTTCTGAAAACTAAAAACATCTTTCATTCCTTTCCTAACTCAGATTTTGAGCTTTTTAGAGTCATATTTCCTTATGCTTCTAGGTTCATATTTTCAGCATGTTTGAACCTCTCTTTTTGGTATGGGGCTATACCTTTCTTGTTTTATTTCTGCCCTCTTTTCTATTTTTTTATTTTTTGTATTTATTTCTTTTCCTTGATGCAAGTGATATGTACAATGGATGAAAACTCTAAAACTTAAGACTCTTAACAGAAGTAGTGTTTAATAATCCTGCCATCGACAAGACCTCCTAACACGTCTTCACCATTTAGTTCTTACAGGAAGAATGCATTATGCCCTCTTAAGGAATGAATAATGTAGGGACCTTTCCACATATTTTCAAACTTACCATGTTTTCCTTTCTCTTCCCTTCCTGAATTCCATTTGAGAACCACATTCCCGACTTGGAAGTCATTTTCTTTAGTCTTTTTTTCAAACTGCCTTTTGATGTTTTCTTGGACTGCTTGAGTTCTCTGGTAAACTTCCTCTCTGGTCTGCTGCAAATGGATGGTCTGATTGATCCTTCTCTACCTATCATTTTCCTCAACTTGAACTTCTTGAAGGATTTTCATGACTGGAACTCCCAAGGATGTTGGGAAAACAACATCCATTTTGTAGACCAGCTGATAGGGGGATGTGTTGATTGACTTTTTGGTGGTTAACCTGTCAACCCACAAAGCATGAACCAGCTTACCATGCCATGCTTTCTGATTCTGCTCCAGAAACTTCTTGATGATGTTAATCAGGCTCTTGTTGGAATATTCAGCAAGTCCATTTCCTTGGGGGTAATAGGCAATAGAGTGGCCCAAGGTGATATGATATTTATGGCAGAAATCAACCATATTTTTGGATTTAAAGGGAGTAGCATTGTATGTGATTATTTTCCTAGGACAGCCAAATTTGGACAATATGTTGGTCTCAAGGAATTTAATAATGACAGAGTCAGTAGCATTCCTAGTGGGTATGGCCTCTATCCATTTGGTAAAATAATCTGTGGCTGTGAGGATCCATTTATGCTAAGATAAGGAGGGTGGACGAATTTCCCCTACAAAGTCCAAACCCCACTGTTGGAAGGGTGTTTCAACCCTATAGGCTTCAAGGGTAAGGGCAAGAGCTTTCTCCTACCATCGAAAATCTGGCATTTGTGGCAAGTCATTACTAGTTTGTGGGTGTCTGGAAAAAGGGTGGGCCAATAGTAACCTGATCTGAGGATTTTGTTTGCTGTGGTCTTCCAATTTAAGTGCCCTACACATTCTCCTTCATGCATTTAACTCATGATTTTTCCTGCATCATTCTCAAGTAAACATTTTAGTAATATCCCAACGACATTCTTCCAATATAAAACTCCATCTATCATGCAATATTTTAAAGCCCTCTGTTTTACAAATCTAGATTTTTTTTTCGACAAAGAAGGAGGAGCATTTAAGTAAAGTAGCACATAAATAATATCAGCATACCATGGAGATTTCGTGAATGTTTCTTCAGTAAATGGTGCTGGGAACTCTTCTATCTCTTCTAAGGCATCAACCATATTCATGTCTAGAACTTTGAAATTAGACTCGGCCATGAGTTTTGCTAATCCTTGTCCCTTGATGAGTTTAGTAGGCCTGATATCTAAGTCTTATTCCAGAATAGTGGCAATCCACTTTCCCCTTTTTCCATCAGGGTCCTAACTTAGAATGTCTTTGACTACGGTGTGTGGCATAAAAGCAAGGATGTGTGAATGTAAGATGTACACCCTGAAATCCTTTAATGCTTTTACCAGTGCCAAAGCTTGCTTTTCAATGTTGTATTTGAGTGGGGCATCTCCTAAGGCTTTGCTGAAGAAGTATATAGGTTGTTCTTGCCCCAAGTTATTCTTCTGCAACAATACTGCAGCTATTGTATGTTCAGATGCAAAGGAAAAAATATAAAATTCTTTGGTGAAATCAGGATTGATCAGGACTGGTGCTTGAGTAAGGGCTTGCTTTACCAGTTCAAGTGATTTTTTAGCTTGCATTGTCCATTTGACACCTACTTCTTTCCTAAGCATGTTAGTGATGTTTTTCAATAGCTCAGCAAGGTTGGGGATGAATCTCCTCAAAAAATTAATCTTTCCAATGAAAGATTGTAATTCTTTGAGGTTCCTAGGGTGGTTGATATTCAGTATGCCCTCAATTATTTTAGGATCTATCTTGATCCCTTCTTCAGAGATTATATGACCAAGAAGCTTTCCTTCTTGGAGGCCAAAGAGTGTATTTTTGGGATTTAAAGACAAGCAAAATCTTCTGCATTTCTCAAAAACCTTCCTTAAATGTTCCAAATGTTCTTCATCGGTTTTGGAGAAAACGGTAATGTCATCAAGGTAAATGATTATAAAATAGCCTATGTCTTTTGAGAAGGTTATGTCCATGGCCCTTTGGAAGGTGGCTCCTACATTCATCAAACCAAATGGCATTTTGAAATACATGAATGTCCCCCAAGGTGTGGTAAAGGCTGTCTTATGCTAATCACTTGGGAGGACTAACACTTGGTTATAACCCGAGAACCCATCCAATAATGATATCCTTTTTGACCCAACTACCCTCTGAAGAATTTGGTCCATTTTTGGCAAGGGGTAGTTATCTTTCAGAGGGGCTCTATTCAGGTGTCTGAATTAAATACACAGCCTAATCTCCCCTGTCTTCTTCCTGACAGATACCAGATTGGAGACCCATTCTGAGTATCTGACAGGAACAATGATCCCTACATCATACATCTTCTTCATTTGTTTTTCTACTGCAAGCAATAAGACAGGGTTTATTCTCCTTAATTTCTGTCTGAAAGGTTTCTGCTTTTCCTTCAAAGGAATCTTGTGCTGAATGATGCTAGTGTCATATGATTTCAAATCTTTATACTCCCATGTAAAAACATCTATAAACTCTTTGAAGAGTGCTATGTATTGTTGTTTGATGTGGGAAGGAAGTGTGCTAGATAACTTAATCATTTTAGGCTCAGTTGGGCTGCCTATATTGTGCTCTTCCACATTAGTTTCCACGGGTTCTATTTTTTGTTCTTTAGCCACATCGTTGAAATCAAAGAGCTATTCTAATGGCGCAAGGCCTTTGGGTATGGTATCACCTTCACACTCTAGAACTTCAAGGTCATTTTGGTCTAGATCATCAGATAAATTTTCTTTGAAAAGATGATCAAACTGATTTAAATCATTAGGAGAGGGGGGCTCTATTTCAGGGATTTGTTCCCCATCTGGACATTCTTTCTCATGGATGCAACTTGGTGATGCTGTGGAAAACTCATTTTTTGATTGTAGGAAATCCTCTATATGTTTGTAATTATTAAAATCCTGCCAATGATCTTCATTATCAGGCACTTCTGGTCTTTTTTTTACCTTTATAATGATTTGTTCCTCAATTTGTGGTATCTGGCAGTTACTAGTAGCAAAAGAGAGTTCGTTTGCCAGGTGATTTTGGGCTCTTGGTATGAACACAATCTCGTATTTTTCGAAATTTTTCAAGAGGTCTAAAATAGTGTTCCTATATTCTCTGAGTCTGAGGTTCTTGGTTGAGTATTCCCCTTTGATTTTTCTGATGATTAACTCAGAATCTCCCTGTACTAATATCTTTTAAGCCTTTAAATCTTTAAGTATGTGCAGGCCAAGGAGAAGGGCTTCATACTCTGCAATGTTGTTAGTGCATGAAAAATCTAATTTGCAGGCATGTCCTTTGTTTGTGTTGTGTATCCATACACCATCCCCTGCACTATTTTTGCTGCAAGAGCCATCAAAGCTCATTCTCCAAAGTGTTTCTATTTCATTCTCATTTTTTTGTGTTGCTCTAGGCTGCTGGATGTTGAGATATCTAGAGGTTGAGAGGAAGGAAATTCTGAATGGTCTAGTGCGCTAATGTCCTGCTCGTTTTCTTCCCTTGTTTGGGTGACTTCATATTCATTGTATAAAATAAAGGAATCTAGATCTCAATTAGTGGAATAAACAGGAGTGTTGTGAGGTTTGTCCTTGTTTCTCACCATGTGTTTCATGAGAGTTTCCCTATACAATCTTCTAGTTTGACCAAAAACTGGTATGGTGGCATAAGACATATCCATTTGAAGGCTGCCCTGGATCTTAGCTCCCCATGATCTAGATAAAAGCATGCCATATTTTGGGGGAATTTCAGCTACTACTACATCCATTACAAGATTCTTAGCAAGAATTTGGGATAAGTTAACACAAAAATATTTGATTAATCCCAAGAATTTGACCTTTCTGGAATCAAAGGAGTACAAGTCTTTGTAGGGTCTAGTAATCTCTAAGCCTAAGCTTTCCATTACTGCTTTAGGCATAAGGTTGTGTGATGCTCCTGAATCCAGCATGGAATTGTGTAAGACTTTGTCATGTATGTTTAGACTGACATAGAAAGGAGGCACATCCCCTTCTTGGTATTTTCCCTCAATTTTAGGACCAAACAACAACTCTGGCTTATCATCTGTTAAGTTCAAAGTAGCAGTATCAACATGTATATTCAAAGCTTTTAGGACCTGGTCTCTATACACTTCCTAGGTCACTAATTCAGCCAGAGGTATGTTAATTTTAATCTTTGCAATCTCTCCCTCAAGGCTGAAAGGAACTATCGCTTTTGTTGTATTTACATATGTTTTCTCACTTATATTTCTTTCAGCAATTTTGACTTGCTGGTTTTTATTAGGACTATCAATCTGAGTTGATTTATCAGGGCCACTAGTAGAATTACTAGGGAAACTCTGTTCAACGTTTGGCTGGCTACCTTTCTCATTGTTTAGGTTAGCCCTTTTGGCTATTGTGATATTTTTTTTTGTTGTCTTTTTAGTCTGGTTTTCTATACCTTTCCTAACAGCAGAGCTAGTGTTTTTGTAATTTGGATTATCTATGTTCACTTTGCTTCTTAGCTCATAATGTCTATGTACCTCCATGATTGCATTTTCAAACCCCAATCTATAATCTTCAGACTCCTCATGTGTATCTTCCTTTTGTTCTGAATAGAAGAAACCTTTTTCTTCTTCAGTGAGGAAAACATCCTCCCCACTATCTGATCCAATCAAGTTCACATGCCTTTATCCCAAATTTTCAATCTCCCTTTCTTCCTCTTGATCTACGTAGTTTTGTTGGAAGGGAGGTCTAATTTTATGATCATTGTCTATTTGCCTATCTTGATTTTTTTCTCTTCTAAAGTTCTGGTTTCTATTTCTATTTTGGAGGTTATTTTGAGGTTCTCTTGGTGGCACTCTATCATTCAAGTTTATCTTCTCAAGCATTCTCTCCATTACCTCCACTAGGTTTTCAATTTTGGTATTAGAGGATGAGGTTGAGGGTGCGTAATCATCTTTATAAATTACCCTCTTCTCTGCTCTCAGCCTAGCTCTTTTTTCAATTAATTTTTCTTCTGCACTCACTGCCCCCTTCTGCATGTCTTCTAGAGTTGAATAATCTCTCTCCCTAAGCTGATAGGCCATGTCAGCATCGAAACCCTCAGGATATTTTACCAAGGCCATGCCTTGGGGTGGTTTCATGTGTAGTGGAAGAGCATTGTAAACACTGTTAAACCTGGTGGAGTAATCATGGACACTCTCTCCCTGATTCCTTTTAAGGCTTTGATACTCTACTAGTATTTGGAGAGGGTTGCTTTTGACTTCCCATTTGTTTATGAATGCTTGATGTAATGAGGGAAGGTCATGGATGTTATTAGGAGTTAAGCCTTTAAACCACTTCTTTAGTTCTCCTACTAAAATTTGATCAAAGATTCTCATTTTAACGGTCTCATCGTCTATCTCCATGTAATCAAATGTATCTCCCATTCCATCTACATGTTGTTGAGTTGTGGTAGATTCTTTTCCAGTGAAATGGGGAATTTTATATTGATATTCATTTGGTAAGGGAACCAAAGGCTGTGGTAACACTAGTGGGGCATACCATGCTACCATGGCAGTGTTTTGTGGAGGTAAAGGATTGGCTTGAGCAGTAGGTATATGGATGGCAGAACTGCTTGGTCCAGCAGAAAACTGTTGAGCAGATCTAGGGTGAGAGAGACCCAAATTATGGATGAAATGGATATCAAGAGGTGTTGATGGAGGGGTTTCTCTGTCACTAATATGTTGACCACTATGTGGTGGTGAGCTTGGAGGCTCAAAATCTTTCTACTCTATACCACTGAATGATTTAGTTGTAGGTAAATTACTTGGTAAGTCTAAATCAGCTTGAGTATCTGATAGAGCTGTAAGGTTTTCAGGTGCTGAGCTAGCTCTATAAATGGGCCTGAAAATACTTGGATCCCTAGATGTCAGAGACTTCCGAAGAATCCTTTCTGGATTTTCAACTATTTTGGGATGATTTGGATCACGATAAGCTCTGGTATGGATTTTTCTTGAAGCCAATATGTTAAGTCTCAGATCAAATAAATGGGAAAGCTAGCCGGATATGACAATATTTAAGAGGCAAACTATCCTTAAACAAAGAAAAACTTAATCCTCAGAGTTTCGTTAGTATGGATGATGTGGTGATGAAACTGGTCTCCCAATGGAGTCTTTTGGTCTTTTAGGAACTGTGGAGTCACCGGGTGGAAAATCTTTAGCTTTTTGTGAAGGTAAAGTGTATTATGGTTCCACCACCATGTTTATTATGATGCCAATCTAAAAAAAATTTGGGTTTTTCTGATTTTATATGGTTATTTAAGGACTTAATGAGTCTACAAGAGTTTGCTAGACTATCATATACTCAGTATTGTCCCACCGTGATCGCCATTATGTTGGGGTCCTGTGTTTTGATAGAATGGATTACCAAAAGACAAGGCAACATACAAACCTACTTTAGAGCTCTAGGATCTAGCCCTCCTAGTCTCAGAGAGGGATCTCTTAATATGTTTATAAAGATGTGTCTTGAAAGGTTTAAAATTTGATTTTAGGCTAGTTATTAGGTGCAAGGTTGTTTTTTTTTTGTTTGGTTGGACAAGTGTGTTCCGTATGGTATAGATAGAGCATGGGAATCTACAAGCCATTGGGCAATGGAGTCATGTGAAAGTATAAATATTTTTGACTGAGAAGGAAGGGAAAGCAGAGGGAAAATCTAACTTGGTCAAGGATCTGTTGAATTATATAAGTGAAATGGGATGGACATTAAGGACTAAGAGTGGAACACTAGCTAAACCCTTTCGCAATGGCCTAAAAGATTCAGGGAATGCCCTATTTCCTCCAGTAGGCTCACTGCTTTCAACTTAATCAATATAAACACTCAAAGGAAAGAGAAATGCAGAGAAAACCCTCTTTAATCAATTATAGGATTCAGGAAATTCCCTATTTCCTCCTACAATTTACTGCTGAAGGCTCAATCAACAAAAACATACAATTGCATTCGAAGAAGAGGGAACGCCTTAGACATCTAGGACTGCAATTATAGGGACCTTTAACACAAAAATTACAATAACGAATAGAGGGTATGATTGAAACAAGTTCCTCTGTCTAACTTCAAGCATTAATAATTAAAGGGATATTTTAGATACAATATTCAGTGGTAAAGAAAGAGGGAACGCATAAACATTCTTTAGCACAACTGAATTAACCATTTCTGAAATAAAACAAAATGAATATTCGAAAGAGCTACTAGACTACCCTGTCATATTCAATAGCAAAAAACATATAAACAATGAAGGATAAACAGGTCAGAGGTGCTTCTAAGATACATTTCTGTGCCTAAACTTTTTATCCTACTATAAGCAAAGCATGATGGAAGAAAGTGGAAAAAACAGGAAATAACATTAACAATAAGAAGTACTTCACCGAAACCAGGCTCAAGGATCCAATGGTCCAGCCTCCTTCATCAACAAAAAAAACACAGATCTTCACACTCTTTCAGAACACCAAAGCTTCTTCAAAACAGCAATATGTATTACTTTAGAAATCACAAAATTCTAACCTTTTACAATGAGACTTCGAAGAGTCTTTATACAGAAAATGAGAAAATTAGGTGAGGAAAGTTTTAATGAACATCAGAGATAGTGAAAGATATTTTGAATGCTCCATTCTGTGCCTTAAACATTTAGTTGAATTCTAGATAGGATCAATAACTTTTCAGATCGTTTGAGACCATTTTGATATGACAGAAACTACTCGCAGGGTGTCCTTGAGAATAAAATCATATGGAGAGGTACTATCATCTTCTCGGTGTGAGTTAAGTGAAGAATGGGCTATGAGGACTCCCATACTTCCAAATAACTACCTCTGACAATTTGTAGTAGCTTCCCTGGTGCAATAACTGCTTGTCAGGCTTGTGTGCATGGGTAAAGGTCATGTCTGTGTCAGTCATCGTTCTGCATCACTAACTGCTCTGTCTCCTTTGTACTTAAACCTGCATTAGCTCTGTTTATGCTTTTCCTTTGCTGATTGCTCGAAATTCTTATGTACTGATTTTGGTCTTCTATGTTGTGTATCCTGCCACTGGGAATGTGATCATCATCTTTTATGAGTGTTTTGTATATAGGTGGAGGATTTCGCTGATCTGGAGGGTCACTGATGGTTCATGGAATATGATCTGTTGATTGACACGCCCTCGCCCTTTGGTTCTGGTCCTTTTGACTTTGTTTCTTGGTCCTAAGACTACTATCTATGTTGATCCCTTAGTTAAGCTGAGAGGGGGGGTGAATCAGTTTAACACATTCATGGACATTTAAACTTTTTCATTAAACTTTATTAACACCTTCATTTCATGATCAACATAATGTGTGAGCAATATTTATTTTTGAGCATCAATTAATAAGCAAATTAGACATTGTATTAGAAGTCTTAATATGTGAACAACAAGTATTAGCAGACTAGATATACCATATCAACACATAGACATCATGCACATAGACACCAGATATAAGTGGAAACCCATAGAGGGAGAAAACCACATCTTATTATTGTTGTGATCCAAAGGCAAGCTTCAACTCCCTCTCACCACTGATTTTCTGTAGGCGCCAACCTACATGAGGTTCCAACCTCAGTCAGCTACAACTGACATCTATCAAGATACAAATTGATAGGGAAGCTCAAACTTCCTTACTCTTTCAAAAGAAAAAAACACTTGCTGATTTACCTTGGATATCAGCTCTGTTCTATACCTTCTCTTCTGTTGTCCATCAGTCTTCATATCTTCCCTGCTTCATTTCAACATCTTCTTGGATTCTCTATCAGCTCCTCCTCCTCTGCCTTGCTGCTTCATTTCTGCATTCTCTTACCTCACTCTCTAACCGCTCTATGCATATCAAGTTGATATTATATATAGAGTTCATCACATGACTGTTTGTATTCCACAAGGAATTTGGAGTGAACAACCATGACTCTTTGGCTTCTGCCTTCTCATTCCTTTGTCCAACTCATTTAAAAATGTATAACAATATGTACAAATTTCAATGTTACAATGGGATTTTTCTTTTCCTTCGGATACTTGCCTTTGCATCACAAACAATATAAAACAATTAAACATTTACATTTCAGTTTCAATATATAAACTTCACTCAGCCCTTGGCTTGCTCATTTTGTCCTTTCTATTGCTGTCATGCAATTGTCCTACATACCTCTGTTTACTGCAACTCTGAGCACCTGTGCATGTATACCTATTCACTACAATTTTAAATCCCTTTGCTACATACCTCTTCAATTCTGCAGTCTTTGTTTACCTCTGTACAAATTATCCAAGCTCATTGTAGTTGTGTATCTGCTGTATATATGCCTATTTTATAAGTTTAGGTCACCAATAACTCTCAAACTCTAATTATGTAAAAATTGCAGCTTCTTCTAATTTTCTGCTGGCAAATTAACTCAATCTATGCAAAGGCTTTTCTTTTCACATCTGATGGTTATCAAAACCACATTCCCCAGATTTCAAATCTGATTCGATGTAACTCACATTTTGGCAAATATAAAATTATGTAAGTCTTAACCTTAAGACTATAAAACTCATGTATCTTCCGACTTAAGCTCTTAATACTCTAACAAATGGGTCGATGCCTTTAAACCAATGCATAAGCACTTGTAACATTACAAACATGGGTGTATAACGTGAACCTCCTTTGGCACTAGGACGTTTTATATTGCATTTTTTTTATGGGCCCACACATCCACTACGTTAAATAGTTATTCAATAATATTAATATTTGTTGCAGGGGTTAACCCACAGTCCCGGACTTTGGATTATTTCAATCTCAATCTGTGTGTAAAATGCATCCAAAGTTTCTTGCCCAATCAACTTCACAATTTGGCAACCTCAACATAATTTGCTTCTTTTTAACTGACAAATTAATTACATCTGTGTATATTAATATCTCAATCTGAGATTGAGATATTAAATAAAAATCCTCTTTTAGTTAAGAAACCACACACCTCCTATCCGTCTTAAAAATGCGGAAGCTCAAGGGTTATAAAACCATACAATACACCCTCTTATAATTCTTTTGCATGCGAGAGCTCTATTTTTTATTGGCCTAATATTAAACCCCGTATTGCATATAACACATCGATCTCCACATGTTAACTCCCTTCTCAATCTCAACTTAGAGTCAATCTACATGTATACGTGACCTTAATTAAATGTTCATAGAACATTTCAATTGCAGCTGTCCTTTGACCTTTTCACACAATTCATATTGTGCCAACTTCGCATATACAACCATTATATGTGCACTACAATATATCCATATATATATTACATCCTTCTTCAATTTTGGAAGCGTTATAACAAAACTCAACCACATCGGACATACCTTGGTTAAACTCACAATCGCGGTTTGAACAGACCCAATCAATATAAATTATAACTGGGCCCCGCACTAATGACCCTTCCACATCCAACGGCGGATAGCACGTCGCACTGCTTCAGATGATCCGACATCCTCAATCGAATATTGCGTGACTTAGATGCATGGGATTTTAACTCGCGATGAGAGTGGTATCTCCAAACCGCTTAAGACCATGTGTCAGCTCCTGGCATATATCGTGTTCGAATTGTAAATACAGCTTACCGTACAAAAGCGGTGCAATGAAAACCGTTGGGTGTCCAAACCCACTGTCACTGTTCACAGCACTAGTGGTCCGTTCAGTTGCGCTCGAGGTTCCGTTTCTTCCTTCATTTGCTCATGATCCCAATATGTCTTCTTAACTTTGTTTTCGTACAGTTCTTCGGTTATTCTCTGTCGCTCCTTCTCATATGTTATCCCTTGCTTTGTCAACACTTCAACACGGCGTTTCTGCTATCATAACACACAGCTCCATTCATGCATAGCTTTATCACCAAACCTCTGTGCTTGATTCATGATTCCTTAACGCAGGGCCTTATACCCGACTCTGTCCTGGGGTCCCTCCTTCGCACTATAGATATCCTCCATCTATTAGGAGGGTAGCCATTCAAGCTCAATTCCCAATATTCAGTTGTAGTTGCCAGTTATTCATTAGAGAAGTGCGAAACTCCGTTACTCCTTTTTAATAGATTCATTTACCCATCAATAAATTAATGCCAGAAATTTAATTCATTACTCTACTCCCGGTTCTCCAACACTGAAATGAATATCCGAAATAGATTTCCTTATCAAACAGGGTTAAAAAAATTCAAGATCTTTGCAGGGTTAAGACGTTTCATTCATAATTCCTCAAATTCATAAAACTGTGCCATCATTTTAATACAGTATGTGTAATAAGCTTGTCTCGCAAGATTACTATGCCATCATTATACTTTTGGGTTTACTGCAGCTCCTCCAAATTATAATCCCTAATTATAGACATCAAATTAAGCCAGTCCTCCATTACAATAGGGTCTCTTATATGGAATTCAAAATTTAGAACTTCACAGCCCATAATTTCACAACAGAGCCTGTGATTTCCTTCAAGCACCTTATTCAATCGATGGTTGTAATATCGAATTTTACAGTGGACTCTATGTCATTTCCATTTCATTGATGACTACAACTCATGAATTTGTTCAACCACAACATCGACAGCCCATAATTGACATTTATTCTTCTGTCCCACACAGAAATTAATAAACCTATACACATCCATTCAGGAACAAATGAATTCACTGGCAAGACTGCTTGTCCTGGCCAGATCTTTGAATCAAGTGGCTCTTCTGCAACCTACTCTATCTCTCCAGCTTTTCAGCTCTCTACTCTTTGTTTGTCTCCTTTGCCTTTCTTTTGCTATCTCTCTTCGTCTCTGTTTCCTCTGATGTCTCTACTACATTTCTACCCCTTGAATGATGTTTCAGGTGCTCCTCCTTTGTCATCTCCTTTGCCATCAATGACAACATTTCCAACAGTCTCCCCCTTTGGCATTGATGGCAATACACTTCCTCTGCTTTCCTTTTGGAAGCCCCTTTTTGCTTTTCCTCCCCCTTTGACATCAATGGCAAAGGGTTGCTCATTTCCTAGTGTGCATTCTATCTCTTCATTTCCTCTCTTTGAGTTATGTTTAGGCCTTCTTCTTCTGGATTTGTACCATGCTGCTCTAAACTGGTGTACAATAGTTGTTGAGAGAACACTTTTGAGAATCATTAGAACTTGAATATACACATTAAGTTGATACAATCCCAAAGCATATACTCCTTGCACTTGTATGTAGTGTAGGTGATGACAACCATATATAATCAGATTTGTATAATCGGAGATGCATAATTGTATCCAAGCTTAAAGATCGTGAATGTTCCATGTGACATATCAAGCTTGCTTCAACTATACTTCTGTCTATATTATAATCTTCATCTATGATGCATATCTATTGAGGAAGGTTGAAGATGAAGTAAGTATTTTTCTACAAAGCACATCTACAGTACACATATGTTCAATTGTGATGAAGCCAATATATATTTTATTGTTGCAGTACACCTTTCTTGCCTGTTATTGGTGATACGTGCTAGACTGCTGATAGGGAAATTACTCTTAAAGATTGAAAGGTCCTTGTTGCTGTTGTGAACAAATGAATCACACCAAAGCTTACAGCTTATTGTGAGAATAGGCAATATATTTCAATATTAGAGACCAAATGACTTTCCTACTTGTACAATGTATTTTCAAAAACAAACCCTTGAGGCTAGATACATTCAGTGTATTAGTCAGTCTCACTTATCAATCAGGAAATTTCCTTTATTTCATAAGGGATTATGTATGTCGATGATGAATCTCTCTTTAAATGGTGAAATACCAGCAATTATTTTCTGCTAAAGTATGCTTGGATGAACTAATAAAAGACTTTTGAGCCTCAATGGTAATCACAACTATTCCTTCATTATTCAGATATTTTAACTATTCTGTCATGATTATTTCCAACAAAATTTATATCTCAGCTAACAAACTTCACCCAGTTTATGAACAATCTTCAGAAAGAGGCCTTGAAGATATATGTACTGACTTCAGGAAGGCATGCAATTATATATATAGAAACAAATACTTCTTCAATGTTTAATATAATTTTTCAAGTGTAAACAAAGTACTGATCGTTTAGCTCTATTATTGACCTTTTCATGCTAAATGCAGATAACTCTGGGAATTTCACCTTGATGCACTTTTGCCATAATCCTTTGATCCTAAGGACCTGTACCATACTGCTGCTACTCCATAATAACACTTGATATTCTGCTAATAGGCATGTTTCTTGTACCTAAATGCCAATTGATACTACTTTGATAAACCATGCAGAGATTTCACTTCAGCTTGCATATTAACCCATAACTAAGACATCCTTCATAAATTCTACTATAGAGCTTTCCACTATTCACACCAACAATCATCAATATCCTGAATTTTATCTTGACATATTAACCATTTTCTTATTCTGTCATTTTGTTCAAAGGAATGTCACTGCATTTTCCTTTCTAAGATTGCTCCGGAGACATTGCTGCTTTACACACAATTCAGTTGTTCTAACATAATAATCTTCAGGAAGACATCTTCAATTCTTTTATTAGAAATATTCATGGGTAGATTACTCAGAAATTTATCACTTACTTAACTGTACTCCTCCAAGGGACATTTTCATAGATGAAGGAAGTAATGATACAGTGATGATAGGCTCTTTTCTTACTCATCTTTCTTAGGGGTGAATCATTGTTCATACTAGCAGAATGATGCACAATGTGATCATCACTTTAATGTGCTGATGTATTCTTCTATCATCATGGTTGCTTACTATTTTCTCTCCTTCCATCAACCTGCAGGCTATTATGTGCTTCCGATAATCTTCTTTCTGATCTTGTAACAGTTGCTATTTCATGTAGCTCTTCTTAGATTAATCTCATGGGGAATAATTATGAACTTCTCTCCCCTTGTGATGTTGCTTCATATTTGTCACTAGATGGTTTTTTGTTTTGTTTTCTAGAGCAGCTCCCCCTGAGACTATGCTAGATTCATTATGTTATTGAGATGATAGGCTCCCATTTTCTCTTTTCTTTCCATACTCTTTTGGGGTTCATCATAATGTCTGTACTCCTTTTTGGTTCATAGTTTTGTTTAATTGGATTGGATTTCATCATCCGTCTGGAGTTATTTAATATATATGGTAGTTTACAGTCCTTTGCTTTGTGACCAAGTTTGAGGCATACATAACATCTTATTTTATCAAAGTATATTTGAGCTGGAGTATAATATTTTGTTCCTCTCTTTGAAAATAATTTACAATCAACAAGTTTATGTCCAAAATGATTGCATGCATAACAATAGCCATGGAAATGATTTATGTACCTGGTGAAAGATTGTATTTTACCTTTGCTTACTTGGGGTGTTCTTTTCATTTGATACATCTTTTCCTGGTTAAAATTGATTCTCTTTGTCTTACAATGTGCTGCTTCATGTCCTGGTTTGTGGCAGGAGAAACAAGTGATACTTCTCATATGAGGAAAGAACCTTCTTTGACATCTTCCAAATTTATTCAGTTCATCCTTATGAGTGTATGAGCGTTTTTCAAATGACTGTTTCATCCTCTCATTCTCTGTCCTTTCATGTTGCTGCTTGATTCTATTTGTTTCTCTACAACTCATGTTATTTTTGGTTTATGCTTCTGTATGAATTTGTTGAGATGCTTCACTATCCTTTACAGCTTTTACAAAAATGACATTCTTGTTATCTTCAACGTTGGACTTACTGGTTTCACCTTCATATCCTATCCCAGCCTTTATGAGGGGTGACCTTTGTGCATTTAGAATCTTCTCCAATAGTTCAGAGCTTTTCATTTGAGGAGTATTCATTAATAATTCTCTTTGGGATTTTTGTAATTTCTTCCTTAGGCTCACTACTTCTTCTTCCAATCTCTCAGATTCCCGACATTTCTCTCTCATTTGTTGCAGCAGAGTGTCTTCTACTTTATTTTCCTCTTCAAGTTGTGTCTTCAGACCAATTATTTCTTTCCTATATTCATATTCTTTCTCATCACATATTTGTACCAATAACTTAAGATCTTTGTTTTCATTCTTCAATTTTTCTATTTCAGTCAGTGCTATGTCAAGTTTGGCTTTTTCTTCAGCTGCAATATCTTCATGGTTCTTACTACCATTCACACTAGCAGGTACCTCATTTTATTAAACATTTTCCTATTGATATTAATTCTTCTTCTTCTTAATTCTCTTCTCCTTCTTGACAAAGCAATCCTCAGTGTCTACTCCATGCATGAAATGTAATATGTCCCATATTTCTTTTGCAAGGGTTAAATCCATTATTACCTCAAGATCCTTGTTATGAAGGCTATTGAATATCTCACATTTTTCCTTGGCATTTCTATATTTTTCTTGCACCGAGGGAGAGTTTGTGCAGTAACCATCACATACAAGTTTCCATACCTCAGGTTCATAAGCCAATAATCCTCTTTTAACCTTATCTCTCCATTCAGGAAAGTTTGTTGTATTCAACACAGGTACATTTTGATAGTCCATGACTCAACCAGATCTCCTTCAAGCTATTAAGCTTACACCAAAGGAACCAGCTCTGATACCAATTGTTGAACCCTTAGTTAAACTGAGAGGGGGGGGTGAATCAATTTAACACATTCATGGACTTTTAAACTTTTTCATTAAACTTTATTAACACCTTCATTTCATGATCAACATAATGTGTGAGCAATCTTTATTTGTGAGCAGCAATTAATAAGCAGATTAGACACTGTATTAGCAGTCTTAATATGTGAGCAACAAGTATTAGTAGACTAGATATACCATATCAACACATAGACATCATGCACATAGACACTAGATATAAGTGGAAACCCATAAAGGGAGAAAACCACATCTTATTATTGTCGTGATGCAAAGGCAAGCTCCAACTCCCTCTCACCACTGATTTTCTGTAGGCACCAACCTACAGGAGGCTTCAACCTCAATTCTGCAAGCTACAACTTGAAAGGAAGCTCCAACTCCTGTCAATTTTATGTAGGCACCAACCTACAAGAGGCTCCAACCTCAGTCAACTACAACTGACATCTATCAAGCTACAACTTGATAGGGAAGCTCCAACTTCCTTACTCTTTCAAAAGAAAAAAACACTTGATGATTTACCTTGGATATCAGCTCTGTCCTGTACCTGCTCTTCTGTTGTCCATCAGTCCTCATATCTACCCTGCTTCATTTTAGCATCTTCTTGGATTCTCTATCAGCTCCTCCTCCTCTGCCTTACTGCTTCATTTCTACATTCTCTTACCTCACTCTCTAACCACTCTATGCATATCAAGTTGATATTATATATAGAATTCATCACATGACTGTTTGTATTCCACAAGGCATTTGGAGTGAACAACCATGACTCTTTGGCTTCTGCCTTCTCATTCCTTTGTCCAACTCATTTAAAAACGTATAACAATATGTACAAATTTCAATGTTACAGTGGGATTTTTCTTTTCCTTCGGATACTTGCCTTTGCATCACAAACAATATAAAACAATTAAACATTTACATTTTCAGTTTCAATATATAAACTTCACTCAACCCTTGGCTTGCTGGTTTTTTCCTTTCTGTTGCTGTCATGCAATTGTCCTGCATACCTCTGTTTACTGCAACTCTGAGCACTTGTGCATGTATGCCTGTTCAGTGCAATTTTAAATCCCTTCGCTGCATCCCTCTTCAATTTTGCAGTCTCTGTTTACCTCTGTAAAAATTCTCCAAGCTCATTATAGTTGTCTATCTGCTGTATATATGCCTGTTTTATAAGTTTAGCTCACCAATAACTCTCAAACTCTCATTATGTAAAAATTGCAGCTTCTTCTAATTTTCTGCTGGCAAATTAACTCAATGTATGCGAAGGCTTTTATTTTCACATCTGACGGTTATCAAAACCACATTCCCCAGATTTCAAATCTGATTTGATGTAACTCACATTTTGGAAAATATAAAATTATGTAAGTCTTAACCTTAAGACTATTAAACTCATGTATCTTCCAACCTAAGCTCTTAATACTCTAACAAATGGTTCGATGCCTTTAAAACAATGCACAAGAACTTGTAACATTACAACCATAGGTGTATAACATGAACCTCCTTTGGCACTAGGACGTTTTATATTGCATTTTTTTTATGGTCCCACACATCCACTACATTAAATAGTTATTCAATAATATTAATATTTGTTGCAGGGGTTAACCCACAGTCCCGGACTTCAGATTATTTCAATCTCAATCTGTGTGTAAAATGCATCCAAAGTTTCTTTCCCAATCAACTTCACAATCTGGCAACCTCAACATACTCTGCTTCCTTTTAACTGACAAATTAATTACATCTGTGTATATTAATATCTCAATCTGAGATTGAGATATTAAATACAAATCCTCTTTTAGTTAAGAAACCACACACCTCCTATCCGGCTTAAAAATGCGGAAGCTCAAGGGTTATAAAACCATACAATACACCCTCTTATAATTCTTTTGTAGGCGGGAGCTCTATTTTTCATTGGCCTAAGTTTAAACCCCGTATTGCATATAACCCATTGATCTCCACATGTTAACTCACTTCTCAATCTCAACTTAGATTCAATCTACATGTATACATGACCTTAATTAAATGTTCATAGAACATTTCAATTGCAACTGTCCTTTGACCTTTTCACACAATTCATATTGCGCCAACTTCGCATATACAACCATTATATGTGCACTACAATATATCCATATATATATTACGGCCTTCTTCAATTTTGGAAGTGTTATAACAAAACTCAACCACATCGGACATACCTTGATTAAACTCGCAACCGTGGTTTGAACAGTCCCGATCAATATAAATTAGAACTAGGCCTCACATTAACGACCCTTCCACATCCAACAATGGACAGCATGTCACACTGCTTCAGATGATCCGACGTCCTCAATCGAATCTCGCATGACTTAGATGCATGGGCTTTTAACTCGCGATGAGAGTGGTATCTCGAAACCGCTTAAGACCACGTGTTAGCTCCTGGAATATATCGCGTTCGAATTGCAAATACAACTTACCGTACAAAAGCGGTGCGATGAAAACTGTCGGGTGTTCCAAACCCACTGTCACTGTTCACAGCGCTCGTGGTTCCGTTCAATTGTGCTCGAGGTTCCGTTCCTTCCTTCATTTGTTCACGATCCCAATATGGCTTCTTAACTTCATTTTCAGATGGTTCTTCACTTATTCTCTGTCACTACTTCTCATATGTTATCCCTTGCTTTGTCAACACTTCAACACAGCACTTCTACTATCATAACGCACAGCCCCATTCATGCATAGGTTTAGCACCAAACCTCTGCGCTCGATTCATGATTCCTTAACGTAGGGCCTTATCCCCAACTCTGTCCCGGGGTTCCTCCTTTGCACTATAGATATCCTCCATCTATTAGGAGGGTAGCCATTCAGGCTCAATTCCCAATATTCAGTTGCAGTTGCCAGTTATTCATCAAAGAAGTGCGGAACTCCATTACTCATTTTTAATAGATTCATTTACCCATCAATAAATCAATGCCAGAACTTTAATTCATTACTCCGCTCCTAGTTCTCCAACACTGAAATGAACATTCGAAATAGATTTCCTTATCAAACAGGATTAAAAAAATTCAGGATCTTTGCAAGGTTAAGATGTTTCATCGCATAATTCCTCAAATTCATAAAACTGTGCCATCACCGTTTTAATATAGTATGTGTACTAAGCCTATCTCGCAGGATTACTGTTCCATCATTCTGCTTTTGTGTTTACTGCAGCACCTCCAAATTATAAATCCCCGATTATAAACATCAAATTAAGCTAGTCCTCCATTACAATAGGATCTCTTATATGGAATTAAAAATTCAAAACTTCACAGCCCATAATTTCACAACAAAGCTTGTAATTTCCTTCAAGCGCCTTATTCAATCGATGGCTGTAATATCGAATTTTATAGTGGACTCTATGTCATTGCCATGTCATTGATGACTACAACTCATGCATTTGTTCAACCACAACATCGACAGCCCATAATTGACATTTATTCTTCTATCCCACACATAAATTAATCAACCTATACACCTCCATTCAGGAAAAAATGAATTCACTTGCAAGACTTCTTGTATTGGCCAGATATTTGAATCAAGTGGCTCTTCTGCAACCTACTTTGTCTCTCTAGCTCTTCAGCTCTCTGCTCTTTGTCTGTCTCATTTGCCTTTCTTTTTCTATCTCTCTTTGTCTCTGTTTCCTTTGATGTCTCTTCTGCCTTTCTGCCCCTTGAATGATGTTTCAGGTGCTCCTCCTTTGTCATCTCCTTTTCCATCAATGACAACATTTCCAACAATCCGAGCCCATGTGTCATCTCTATGACTGCAAAAAATTAATTCCTTCATCAGCCATGAAAATACCTACAAACTTACGAGAACATGTTATGAAATCCTACGGGCTGGGTTTAGACTACTGCAGAGGCTCTAGAGTGGTAGAGGAGTAGTGAGGAAGGAAGTGATTGCAGCAGAAAATGGAAAAAAAAACTGGCAGAGCAGCTAACCAGGTCTTTTGGAGTTTTGGGCATGAGGATAAATGTGGACCATTAGATCAAGATGATCAACGGTGGAGATCGTTTAACGAAGTCATTTGGGAGGGCAATGAATGGAGAGTGAAATGGAAATGTGATATAATGTGGGCCATTGGATTAGAATAATCGACGATGGAGATCTTTTGATGGGATCATAGGAAAGATCGGGTGAATGGAGAGGGGATGGGGCGAGATTGAATCAGAATCGTTAGATTAGGATAATCGACGGTGGGGATCGCCCGATGGAATCATTGGGGAGAATAGGGGGAAAAAAATGAAGGGGGTTGTGATATAATCAAGGTCATCCAGTCATATCAATCAGCGGCTATGACTAAAGGGAAGTTAAGCTACAGAGGGCGGCAAGGAAGAAAACCGGGTTGGTTTTCGCACAACGTACAAGAGGCTTAAGATTTTAGCCAAAAAACGCGATATCATTCACTTGCTGACACCTGTCCGTTTCAATACAACCCATCTCATGTTTTTTTGAAATGTTAAACCTTGCGCGCAAAAAAAATGCGAAATGTAGCTTTAGTCGTCGGATCTGGAGGGTTAGATCGAACAGTGAGGGTTGCACGCGATAGGAGGTAAGAAGAACGGGTGAAACCTATGGGTAGGGTCAATGGCGGGTTAAATCCTGACCATTCGATCTTGGAAATGGACGGTCAAAATCTGTCGATGGGAAGAAATGAGAAGAGCAGGGTTTGATGATCAGAAGCAATGTGGACCGTCCGATCTAACTTGATCAACGGTGGAGATCTAATCGGAGGTCGGGATGGTGAAAAGTTATGAGTGGAGCGTGATGAGATCATGGCCATTGGTTCTTTTGGATTCAATGGTTCAGATCTAATCGGTGGATGCGATGACGGGGGTTGTGAATCAAAGCGTGATTGAATCCTAACCGTTGGTTATTGTGGATTCAACAGCTGGGATCAAATCGCATGATCGACATCGGAGGAGGAAAGCGAACGAGACCTTTGGTTTTGTGATGTGCGATTAAGTGCTAGTTTTCAGATCAGCAGGGTGATCGACGGTCAGGATTAAATCGGAGGGGTGCGGGTGACGAGCTCATAAGTGGAGCGCGATCGAATCTCAGACATTGATTCTTGTGGATTCAACGACAAAGATTAAATCGGGAGATCAGGGAAGAGGGCTCATTGCATTAGGAAAGGGAAAGGGAAGGCTGCATTTGTGTGATTTGATCAAGTGCTAGCCATCAAATTGGAGGAGATCAACGGTCCAGATCGCATCGGCGATCGGTGGAGGAGAAACTCATCGCATCGGAAAATTTTGAAGAAAAAAGGAAAAGAAATGAAAGGAAAGCTCCGATTGTGATTTGTGATTAGGCCTTAGCACTTGGTCATAGCGCGGGTCACATGCAGAAAAGGGGCTAAGGGCTCAGCCGAAAGGGGCTTAATGCCTTAATGTAAAAATGAAGATTTCCAAGGATTTTCAAGGGTTTTTTGAGGAAAATGGAAGTTTTGATAGGGGTAAGGACGAGGTTTTAAACCTCATAAAGGGATTTCACAAGGTTTTAAGGGGATTTAATGCCTTTAGAGGCTGAATGGAGGGTTAAAGGACGAAAATAATTCTTCATGAAAATGAAGGGAAATAAGTGAAAACAGGTAGTTTCAATGACCTTTGGAGCAACTTTCTTTGGTGAAACAACATGGCTTTAAGATGGAAACAGTAGTGAAGATGAACCTGCAGGATGGAGCAAACTTAAGAATTCAAGGATGATATATTTTCAAAGGAAATGTATCTCTTGAAGGCTTAAAAAAAAACTTAGCCACCATTTGGTATATCAGAATTTATAGGTGGCTAACACATTAAACTGGCCTCCTTAGCCAACCAAGTTACACTTAAGAGAGAGACATTGATTCCAAATGCCTTAGAGTGCCTGCAACGATTAAGGTAAGAAGCTCCTTTGATCTCCCCAGTCACTGCAGATTATCGCGCATGGTAGAATTTTCTCAAGGAGAAACAAGTTGATTCCCCTGACCTCGCAATCACGCACACACTCCAATGATCAGATTGTAGGAGATTGCAGGTTGCACTTTCCAACTAGGCCACAGGTCACACCTTTCAACTAGGTCACAAGTTGCATCCTCCATCCAGGTCGCAAGGCAGCCCAACGGTTAAGAAGGCGAAAAGCCGGAAAGCCCAAAGGGCAATTTTTGGCCTATAAAAACTTCCTTCGGGAGGATTGTAAGGAATTTTGGTTTGGGACTTGAAGAGATATAGAGTATTGCATATAAGGACTACACATTTTGAGTATGAATACAAGCATTTGTTAACTCCATTTTTGGATCAGATGTTGGTGAATGTGTGAACACTATGAGTATTATGTTTTCAGTTTCTAACATCTTTTGATTAATGAAACTGTGTTTCCAATGACATCATGTATGCATTATAGTTTTCTAAACATGTGCTAATGGTGCTAATTTTATTTCGATTTCTCAATGAATGTTAATAACTTTGTTTGTTGACATTTATATTATTACCAAAGCCATTTAAGAAAGTGAAGGGAGTTCTACCATAAAGAACTATTTCTTTTGTGGTTAGAACAGCGTATAAGCATGAACCTAATGATATGTTGTTGATAGTATTTCTTTTGGCCCCATGCTTTATTATTCACCTTGATACGCATAGTGTTATACGTTCATTTAATTCATCAGTCATGTGTATAATATCATCCAAATAAGCGTGTGTTTGCAGGTGCATTGAAGTTGAATCGAGACCCAAGGAAAAGAGAATTAAGCGGTAGCTGGACCCACACCCTGGATGGGATCCCTATTCCAAACGGTTTAGAGTCTAGTTGGGACTTTTTACCGGAGAGATCCCCTGCTGTTGGCTGGACATATTTTCCCATCAATAGAATTGGCGCTAGAAGGAGGGCTCGAATGGCAGCCTCCCAGCACACAAGTAATATTCTGTTACAAAATCCCCAAGGGGAGGTCATACACGATGACACTGGTCCTCCCCCTTTAGAAGATTCCCAAGGGGAGGAAGCTCCTTATTATGAGGTTACCAGGGATCAGTTAAGAGTTCTACGCCTAATTGCCCATAACCTCATCAGATATTTGTAGGTCACTCCAGTCGTGAGTTTTCTAACCCATACTAGTACCCCTGCAGCTAACCTCACTCGCAACGGTGCCCTTGTAAATACCCTGCCCTAGTTGATAAATCTGATGGTTGAATATCTAGAAACGGAAGTTGAGAATAATGAACCTATTACTGGACCCCAAGGAGCAGAAGAGGAAGGTCCTGACATGAATGGACCTCATGCTAACCATCAACCTAACCAGACCCAAGATAACAACAACCAAGTCCACCTTCCACCGGGGGGGGTGGGAAATAGAGGCCGAGGGAATAGAGGTCGGGGAGACAGAGGTTGTGGCCAAGGTCACCATATCGCCCACCGCCATCAAAACCAAAATAGATCCACCATCTACAATTGGAGAAATCTTAAAAATATGGCAAACCACGAGGGACGTCAAGAGGAGAACTCCCACCATGAAGGAGAAGCATCCGCGTCAGGTGCGGAAAGTGAATCTGAATCAGAAATAAGGAACCATGAGCAAGCCAGGCAGGTACAACCGCTTGCTTGGATGGCCCAATCCCCATTAGACCTCCTGGGCCCCCTTCATGACATGCCTAGACACCCTAAAAAACACCTGCCCAAGTTTGACCCTGAGAAAGGCACGCTGGCCGAAGACCACATAAGCAACTTGTACCTTTCATTGCAAATAATGAGAGTCCAAACAGATGATGTCGCTTGCCACCTTTTTCCCCATACACTTGAGAAAAAATTAGCCACCTGGTATCGGTCTCTCCCAAGTGCTTTCATAACTTCGTGGGATCAATTATGTCGCACTTTCCTTCAAAAGTTTTCAAAGGACAAGACCCCCTCCATGCTCCTCATGGAATTGAGTACACTCAAGTGCCAAAAGAAAGAGAAGGTCAGGGATTTTAATCAACTTTTTTCCACCATATTGAACAAATTCCCCCGAACTTGGCATTGGATGACTCCGTCGTCATAGACTACTACACAAAGGCTCTTCCTAGATACATCGTCGTTTTCATAAAGCACAAAGCTAGGGCCACCCTTGCAGCAAATTACGACACTGCCCTTTCCTTAGAAAAGGATATGCTATCCATAGGGGTCATCGACCATGAAGGTCGAGACAACCACAAACCTTCCTCAAAAAAGAACCAGTCTTCCGCATTCAAAACTGGGGATAAAGACAAATATAATTTCGACTTCGAAGGTATAGCAAAGTCACTTAAGTTATTAACCAATGAAGTCTTTGATCTAAAGAGAAAAGGAATTGAAACCGCTACTAGCACCAAGACACAAAAACCTTTTTTCAAGAAAAATACCCCCACAATCAACCGACCTCCATCAAACACAAATGCTATTCTTAATGTGGAAGAAATCGGAAAAGATAATTTTTGTTCTTTCCACTAGGACACCCACTCCGAGAAGACATGCCCCTAATGGATTGGCAGCATGACTGCGGTAGTGAATCAGCTCTTAGATGATCAAACCCCAGGGGAAGCAGAAAAATATGATGCCTCGGACAAGGAGGAGAACCTGCCCCTAGATGAGGAACCAGATCTATCGTCCTTGCGTTTGATGTGATTTGTGGGGAAAGCACCCATACCATCACCGAAATTAATGTGGCTGATGATCCTAAAGCCAAGCCTGTGCGCAACTATGGCCTAAGAAGCAAAGGACCGGTTCCTGAACAATCCTTCGAAGAAAAGAGGAGGGCCTTCTTAAGGAAAATCTTACCCCTAGGGAATGAGCACCAAGCTACTATTCCTGAGAATTTTGCTCCTAGCAACACTCGAACAAAATAAAAGAGGAAACTGCCAGTAGGGTCACCCAAAACCCCCACCGAGACTATTTCACACTCTGATTCTGGTTACAACATTGTTGATGACATGAAGAAAACCAGAGCCAACATCTCTCTTTATGAGATCGCCCGCATCACTAACCAACGGGAGCTTATTCTCAATGCTTTCACCAACGCCTTGATGACAAAACCCATGAGCAACACATCTTCCCAAGCTAGTTCAAGCCTCCAATCTATTGTGAACACCGTAAATGCGAACACTAGGGGATCTACTCCCCCCTTTTTCCTGTCTTTTTAAATCTTTAACTTCAACATTCATAACTACCTAGTTGACTCCAGCGCATCCACAAATGGCATGCCCCTATCTATCTGCAAAAAGTTAAACATTCACCCAGAGAAAATTGATGCTAAGATTATTCAGCTCGACAGATTGCAAGTGCCCACTGTAGATGAACTAAATAATGTCATCATTCACCTATTTTCCGACTCCAGAGTCCACTAGTGTATAGACATAGTGGTTGTAGACATCCCAGAAGCCTATGGTCTATTGTTGAGTAGGGACTAGTCCAGTAAACTACAAGGGTACTTCGCTACCGATTGGTCTCACCTATGGCTTCCCTACAAAGGTCGAAACAACCAAATTAGAGTTGAGAGTGAACCTTATATCAAGCATACTATGACCGACTTGGATGCTACCAATGAACCTATCAGAGTTTCCCAAGAAGAGCTCGGCATGTGTTTCTTAGAGGCCATCTTCAAATGTTACCGTCCCCCTCATTCCCCAGTGAACCCAGACATCCAATCAAAGCTAATGCCCATCACTGAAGAACAAGTTGTACCTATCATAAACCAAACTGAAATCTCTCCCCAGCCCACGGTTCTGGAGAAACCAGAAGACGATGTATGGACCTTGTATTATGATGGCTCAAAGATGTATGACAGAGCAGGTGCGGGCTGCATCTTGTTAGACCCCCAAAAGAACAAGTTTTTGATCTCATGCCAGCTGGAATTTCAACTCACCATCAATACCGCCGAATATGAGGCCTTAGTCCTTGGACTCAAAAAATCATTGGACCTAAAGGTCAAATTCTTAAAGGTTATTGGAGATTCCGAAATCATCGCTTGCCAGGTACGCAATACCATCCACTACTTATCTCTGCACTTGAAAGCTTACCAACAAGAGGTATGGCGTCTAATTTATGATTTTGATGCATTTGGTATTAAATATGTGCTTAGGATGAATAATGCGGCAACTAATACACTAGCTAACGCTGCTGCTAGGTTCACCCTTCTAAGGGATGGCTTTTCTATTGAAATAGTGTATAAACCATATGTGTTAGATAACATCACTAATTTACACGTCTTTGATGATGACCAACAGATACTTGAATTCATGCTCAACACCGAGGTGTTCAAAGACGCAGTGATAGAAGAAGCGGACCATGATCAAGCCTTGCAGGAAGGACAAGAGAAACACAAGGAAAATCCCATGCCCAAGGGAATATTGTCGCTTGAAAAATTATTTGATCTGCGGAACTGTTTCCATGGGCCCCCCAACACTAAAATACAGAGTTCCACTCTGGCACATCGACAAGTAAACTTAGGGATAGATAAGGACCCAAATTTCGTCAACCTCTGGAAGGATTGTTCCGATTAGGAGAGGCAAGCTTTCACCGAACTATTCCAAAAATACCGAGATGTTTTCGCTTGGACGTATGATGAACTACATACTTATGACACTCGAATTATTCAACATGTGATCCCTATGAAGGAAGGAGTGAAGCCTTTCCATCAAAATCTAAGAAAATTGCACCCTACACTGGAAACAGTGATTCAGAAAGAACTTAAGAAGCTTTTGGATGCACGCATAATCTTCAAAGTTTGACACTCCACTTGGGTATCAAATCTCATTCTGGTACGGAAAAAATCCGATGAGATCCGTTTGTGCATGGATTTTTGAAATCTAAACAGAGCCTCATAAAAAGATAACTACCCGGTTCCCCCTATGGAACAAATATTGCAAGCCGTATCCGGATCATAGATGTTCTCCTTGTTGAATGGTTTTTCTGGGTATAATCAAGTACTGGTAACTGAACCCAACAGATTAAAAACTACGTTCCAGACTAAGTGGGGAACTTTCGCTTTCAGGTGCATGCCCTTCAGATTGATAAATGATGGGGAAACTTTCCAATGGGCTATGGACATAGCTTTCCGAGGTCGAATAGGACAAACCGTGGTAGTATACCTGGACGATGTCACCGTGTTTTCGAAACACAGAGGCGATCACTTACGTCACCTCAGGTAGATTTTCGAAAGATGCAGGAAGTATGGGATCTCACTCAACCCAAAGAAAAAAAAATTCGTTGTGTCAGAGAGGAATTTGTTGGGTCATATCATAACCAGGGCTGGTATAGTTGTAGATCCCGAGCGAGCAAAGGTCATCGCCCAAATTCCACCTCCTAGTAGAAAAAAGGCCATGTAATCCTTCCTTGGGAAAATCAACTTTGTATGGAAATTCATATCAGATTTTGCCCAAACAGTTAGGCCTTTGCAGGGGATGATTAAAAATAATGCAAGTTTCAAATGGAATCCACCCGAGAAAGAAGCTTTCAATAAAATAAAGCAGGCCATTGCAGAGGCACCATCTCTCCAAAGCCTAGACTTTAGCAAAGGTTTCATCTTGTATCCCTTTGCCTCGGATTCATCACTCGCAGTTGTCCTCACACAGAAAGACACTAACAATGATGAACAAACCCTATCATTCATGAGTACTGGGTTGCAAGGTGTTGAACTGAATTACCGCAAGATTGACAAGCAGGCTTACGCAGTATACAAAGCGGTCAAGCATTTCGATCCATACATCTTGAAGAACCATGTCACAGTGTTCGTCCCCCACCCAGCTGTTCGCTTACTTTTCATGCAGCAAGAGCTGGGCAAGAAACGAGGAAATTGGATGACATGTCTCCAAGAGTATGACCTGGAGTTCAAACCAGAACATACTGTCAAAGGGCAAGGACTTTGCCAAATGGCCACGGAGGCTTCAAATTCATGTGGGGGTGAAGAAGAAAATTTGGAACAAAAAATTGACGTGTATCAGATTGACCACACACCCCAGTAGGGAAACCTTTCTTGGTACTCCGAAATTTTGAAATATTTGTCCCACGGTGTTATGGATCCTATTTTAACTACTCGACAAAAACACGCAATAAGGCTGAAGGTTGCATCCTACCAATTAGTACAAGGAAAATTTTTCAAGAAACATTACAATGGAGTTCTACTACGTTGCCTGGAACACGATGAAGCACAAATCATCCTTACCGAACTACATGATGGACTAGCTGGAGGACATTATGCAGGCGATACCACTGCCCACAAAATCATGCACGCTAGCTACTATTGGCCAACCCTCTTCAAGGATGCTCACGCATATGTTCAGAAGTGTGTCCCATGTCAAAAATCCACCAATCGGGAAACACGGCCAGTCGCTCCATTACAGTCGGTGGTAGTAGAGGAACCTTTTCAACAATGGGGGTTGGATGTGATTGGAGAAATATTACCGCACTCCTCCAAGAAACACCGGTATATCCTCACCACTACCGACTATTTTACCAGGTGGGTTGAATCGATACCATTACGCCAAATCAACAATCAAAAGGTAATAGAGTTTTTCATTCATTCTATTATGACCAGGTTTGGCGTTCCAACCTCCCTTGTTTTCGACAATGCAACTTATTTTTCGTCTTTCAATTTGTATGATTTTTCTTTGGAAAATGGTATTGTGCTTAAGCACTCTGCAAAGTATTACCCCCAAGGAAATGGGTTAGCCAAGTCAACTAATAAGAACCTTATCCGCATCATCAAAAATACCCTGCTGTCCCACCAGCGAAACTGGCATAACGCCCTCCATAACACCCTTTGGGCTAATTGAGTCACACCCAAATCTTCAGTTGGCACCTCCCCATTTTTTCTTGTATATGGAAAAGAGGCCATCCTTCCTCCCCAACTATCTCTCCCTACCCTCCAGTTGTCCCAAGAAAGCCATGGCACCCCATGTCCCACCTTGCAGGCCCGAATCGACACATTATTGAAGTTGGAGGATGAAAGGCAAAAAACTCGGGAAAAATTCGCCATCCATCAAAATCAGATTAAGAGATGGTTTGATAAAAATTCTGTCGGAAGTAAAATTTTTGAAGTAGGAGACCTCGTTCTTAAATGGGATAAAGCTCACGAGGAGAAGGGGAAACATTCCAAATTCCAAGCCCTTTGGACAGGTCCATTCCAGATTAAAGAGAAGCTAGGTTCCCACACTTTTGGACTACAAACTCTAGAGGGAAGAATCGAGGTCCTACTGGTAAACGGGCATGACCTCAAGCACTAATTCACTTAACAGCCCTAGGAGGGTCATCCCCACCCCTGTACCATATTTGTTGTTTTCTTTTTATTTTTCAATTTTTTAGGCATCCTTCTAATAACTTCAAAAGGCGGAAGGTATTGTAGAAGTCACGAAATTGGCATACTGCGCCAAGATATGTGCTGATGAGAAGTCTTTCCTGAAAATCACAAAAGGTGGCAGGAGCTTGTCTGTGATGGACACCCAAGGGTAAAACATGACCTATTTTGGACTACTAAGCGCAGATAGCTCACCTAGCAAGCTTGAAAGGGTGTCTGTGAAAAGAAAGTTGGTTAAAGTGGAAACTATACTGAAAGGGGACAAGGCTAACTTCAGGTGACGCAAGGATATCCGGGAAAACCTAAAGTCCTCATACAGACTAGGAGCAACCTCTCTTGCAAGTAAAATAAGTCAAGATCCCTCATCTACCCAGGAAAAATTGCCTCTCTCAAATAAGTGCCATGAGCACATCTAAATAAGTGCCTTGATCACATTTAAAATAAGTGTAGTAGCACACCAATAAAGGGTAAAGGAGAGAGAAAGGCTTCCTGCGCAGAGAGGCGATATGATGACTCCGCTGGGGTACTAACCAGGCTCGCTGGCAGCGGAGCAACGTTTTTGGCTCCCAGGCAGTGACTCCGTCGGGACCACGAGGTTCGTAGGCAGCGGAGCAGTACAATGTGGACGAAATAATTATACTAGATCCTGCAAATCCCTGAAGTCCTCCAACCCTTTCGGTTCGGAACCCAAAAGTAAAAAACTCATTCAACCAACACCTAAAACAAGCAAGCAGGCAAAGCAACCTCACAAGGTACGAAAGGAAAAAATCATGGAAACCTAATGGTGAAAGGAACAGTATGCTAAGGCCCCTCCCTCCCCCCACAAAGATAAATCATCAATAGATATTATGGACCCTACCAGTGACTCGCCATTTGTTGTAACCCCTACAACACCCTCCAAAAATTCACCCTCTAAAATTTTTGGAGCCTCATAGCATCAAAAAGGCTAAGTCAAAATCTGTAGTTTAATTCTTTTTCAAGAAAGGTTAAGAGTCGCTAAGTCGCAGAATAGGTTTTTTTTTCCAAATTTGCGACCTAGCGACCCTGCAGCCTCTTAGGTCACTGGGTCACTAAGTCGCAGATCTCTTTCAAATTTAAAAATCGTGACCCCATGACCTTGCAACCCTGCGACCCTCCAGGTTGCAAGGTCACAAGGTCGCAAGCTCATGCCTCTCTTAAACACAGGAAATTTGTGACCTAGCAACCTCATTAATTTCTCGCACGTGTGTTGGGACACAGAAATGTCGTATTTTCATCCACCTTTCCCTTCACTATTCCTTACATTTCATCATCCCATTAACCTTTCATCATATCATTTTCATAAATACATTTGGGTTTTACCTTCTTATTTTCCACTTTATTAATTTTTGTATTATAAGTGAATTTATGATTAAATATTAGAAAATATACATGTTTTTATATATATCTCAAGAATATGTGAGCTTTGTAATGTGTATGAGATATGTGAAGGATTAATTCCAAGATACTTCTCGAATATCTCCTTCACCATTTTAAGGAGATAATTATTCAAGCCTATTCCTAAGGAGAAGATCATGGAGGATTTGGTTGGCATATCTTATCCAAGATATGTGAGAGATGTGTCGAGGATTTGAAGGGATCATATCTTGTAATAATGGGAAAGTAGTTGAGAGTGGTTGAGAGAATAGTGAATCTGTCATTATGAGATGGGTATCTTCTTCATGTATATAAGAGAGTGCTCTCTCTTCATTTCATAAGTTTTTGGAGTTTTTGGAGATAGTCTTGTAATTAGGAGAAGGGGATTCTTAGCTTTGATTCATAATTCTTTATTGTTACACTTTCATGATTTGTCATTTTATTCTGTAATGTAATTTGAGATATGTTTGTTGTTGTGAGCTCACATATGTTGTTTGTCATTCAACTCTTCACATGTTGTATTGCTTTTCCCTTATGCAATTTCCTGATTTCCTAGTTAGTGTTTCAATGATTTTATAGATTAATTTTATTTCAGTAATTTAGATTAGATTAGTTCCACTTCATTCCTGCATATATAGTACATGTGCCTCGTAAGCCTACGAACCTTGAATTGACAAATTAAATAGTTGGGAAAGTACTACAATAGAATTAAACGACAATATTTTCACCCAACATTTTAGCGTCGTTGTCGGGGAAGCACGATGGATTGAAGTTTAGTTTGATTTTTCATGCAAGTGTGTTTAGACATGTTCCTAACTCCGAGGTGTTAGGGTGGTAAGATGTGGGGAAAATCCTACGCATCGTTCGACATACTGTAACAGGCTCGGCCTCATATGGGTCAGGGCATGTAGAGTGTGTTTACATTTATGCAAAGTGTGAATTTCAATTCCTGCAAGTGTGATTTTCAAATTCTGCAAGTGTGAATTTCAATTTCTACAAGTGTGTTTGATTTCTGCAACTGTGAATAGTTTTTTTTTAGATTTTGATTAAGTTGTGTTTATGAATTCATTCATCATTTTTTTTTCATGGTTCATGGTTATAATTGAAGAATTCGATTACTAAATTAATGAGCAGTCCTTGTAAGAGGGTTTAATTGAGTATTGAATTCAAGATTATCTCTGTGGTCTCTATTTTTAATGAATTCAACTTTTAGTGTGCTGATTTGAAAGAGATTTTGTGAACTAAAACCTTGTAAAAGGATTAAAAACTCAGACAATTATTAGCACTCTGTTTTTAGAATGTTAGATCAGATTTAATTAAAGGAGTGTTGAGTGATTTTATTTATGCAAGTAGTTTATTTTGATTTAAGATTTTTAGATTTATGTTTTGGGTGTAGTAAGAATCCATTTTTCAACATGGTTTTACAATGAGTGTCAGCTTGGAACTACTCACTCAAATCCTAGCAGAAGTCGGGATCTCCTCTTCCCTGGAAAAGGAGATCTTGACAAGAATTAAAGGTTCAACTACTCCCTAAGAAACAAACGAAGATTCAACATCTGAAGAATCCTGCATATCTGATGGCGAACAATCATTCGAATAGGAGATCGGGGAAGAAGAAGAGGAGTTACAACATGATCTAAGTGAGAGAAATTGTTCCTTGTTGACACCTAATCCTATGGGTTGGGTGTGGATATGTAATATTGTATAATAAATAATATTAGGAAATAAGGAAGGCCAAGAGTCATTGGGAGATGAATCCCAATAGCCTCACCTCCATGTATAAATGCATGTACATTCTTCAGCTAATGCACAATTCTGATTTAAGGAGTTACCTCCTGGTTTGACATGGTATCAGAGCCAGTCCCACTATTGGCATTTTTGCCTGTGGTGTAACTCCCTCATTCCTTTGCTCTGTCATTTTTATATATAGTTTTTTTGCTCCATTAAATTGTTGCTATATTGTAATTCTGCATTTTTTTTAATTATTTCTGCACAGCTCTGACATTTGCAGCTCCTGAACACTCTGCAATTTGCAGTCCCTGAAAATCTGCAATTTGTAGTTCCTGCAGATACCTGCCACTCTACAAATCTATTGTCCTGCATCTCTGCCATTCTAGTATTTTTTTAAAAAGGCCTCTTGGCCTCTCCGTCGCTCATACATCTCCATATATCACCACTCTCCCCAACGCATCCTACTCCCGCTCTTCACTTTTCACTCACGCATTTTTCCCTCACGCGCAGTCTCCCAATCTACAGTAGTCTCCCTGTGGCCTTTCGGCCCTCCCCGCCCTTCATAACATATGATCTGTCCATATAATAGCTCTGTCACATAAATATTACAGCGCTCTGTATAATATGTTGTTATATATATGTTGTCTGTCAATATAGCATATCAACGCTCCCACCATAGCAACGCGCTCCCACATTAATATCAATGCCCCCACCATAGCAACGCTCCCACTATACATACCCTGTCCATTGTTTACGCTGTCCATATTCTGTCCGCCCACGCTACCACTGTTCAACATAATACGCAATGTTTTTAACACCACTCCAGCGTTTTATTCCGCCCTGTCTAACTTATCTTCCACCTCCACGCTGTTTACAATAGCACATCATAATACTCAATGCCATTATCATTCAATACCACTTTTAATACGTTTTCGTACCTCTTTCTGTTCATTAACACCTCCCTCTGTCCACTATTTTTGTCCCCATTCATTTAAAGAAGCCGCCCTCTGTCCACTATTTCATACCACCGCCTGTCATTCACTCCATAGTTCGTTCAAATCTGTCATATATATACACCACTTCACTCATATATATACACCGCCCGCTGTCTCTGCATATATAATACCATACACCCTCCACGCTCTAGTTACATGGTGAGAATTCCACCATTCATTTAACTATACCGCCCCCTCCCCACTATATTCTCCCATTCATATACCATCCCACCATATTACCGCCCCATTCATATATTCAATACCGCCTCCATAACACAATATCCATATAAAGTCCCTTTCTTCAAACAAAAAATATATATATTTTTTTTTTGGTGCAGAATTCAGTTTTTAGCAAGAGTTTCTATCCTATTAAATTGAGTATATTTTTTAGCAAATACTTTTTTTTGTTTTCTCTCCTTCAAAAGAAATTTTCCAGCAAATTTTTTTTCTCTCCTCCTTCAAAATAAGATGACAGTCCCTTCATCTTCTAAAGAGGCTACATACTTGGCACATAGAGAAAAGAGTCATGCTTCAGATTCATCCAGAGGAAGAGATGGAAGAAGAGGCAGAGGAAGAAGAAACTTCAGAGAAAAGGGGGGCAGACAATCTAAAATTCAGCAGCAAAGAAATCAAGACAAAGGTAAAACTAATGACAAAGACAAAGGTAAAGCACCTGAATCAGCTCGTTCTGTTATAGCACATTGTAACAATGGAGTAACTGAAAACCTATTTGATGTTTCATTTACTCATGGAGAGATGATTGGTTGCTAGATTCAGGAGCTACATGTCACATGACATTTAGAAAAGATTTTTTTGAATAATTCACTGACAAAGTTGATGGAGCAGTATATTTCACAGATAAATCCAAACTCAAGCCATCAGGGCTTGGAACAGTCAGGCTTAAACTGCCTGGTCTTCCAGATCATATTCTACATGAGGTTCTATACCTCCCTGAGTTGAGGAGAAACTTGCTGTCCCTGGTCCAAATCCACCAGCAAGGACACTCCATTCACTTGTTTGATGGTAAGGCAGAGGTCAGAAAAGCATCAGATCACTCACTTGTCATGGAGGGAATAGAAGAAGGGAGACTCTTGAAGCTGAAGGGTTCATCTACTCATGCTCAAAACTTTTCATTCAGTTCACATCATGATGAAGGTACATTCCCATCAAGTCTTTTATGGCATGCTAGATTTGGACACTTAAACTATGAAAGCCTTCGTTTGTTGAAGAAAAATGGTGTTAATGGACTGCCTACAATTCCTAGAAAACCTAAGGAATGTGATGCTTGTATTCTAAGAAAGCGTAGCAAACAGCCATTTCATGATTCACAATCCAGAGCACATAGAAAACTTGAGCTTGTTCATTCAGATTTATGTGGCCCTATGCCTATTGCTTCTGCAAATGGAAACAAATACATGATGACATTTATTGATGACTACACCAGAATGTGTTGGATTTACTTACTGAAGAATAAGTCTGATGCTTTTCAAACTTTCAAGAATTTTCATGCATGGATTGAAAATGATGCACAAACACATATTGGCTCTCTACGTACTGATAATGGAAAAGAATACACCTCAAACGAATTTGAAAATTATCTTTGTCAACATGGAATCAAACATCAAACAAATGTGCCATATAATCCACAACAGAACAGTGTAGCTGAAAGAATGAACAGAACTATTTTAAATATGGTCCGCTCCATGTTATTTTTCAAGAATGTAAAATTGATGTTTTGGGCTGATGCAGTTCTATGTGTTGTTTACATAAATAATAGGTGTCCTTCAAGTTCAATTAGAAAAAAAACTCCTTTTGAAATGTGGCATGGCCACATTCCTTCGGTAAAGCATTTCAGGGTCTTTGGGTCCACCTGTTATGCCTTGATACCCAAGGGTCAAAGGAACAAACTTGGTGCTAGAAGTAGAAAATGTATCTTCTTGGGGTACTCCAATAACTCCAAAGGATATCGTCTCTATGATGAAACAAATAAGAATTTTGTAATAGCAAGAGATGTCATATTTCTTGAATCTTCCAAGAGTGACAAGGTTGTTGAGCGGCAACTTGATCGCCTGGATAGATTCACACATGCAAAGTCCTTCCAAGAATTTGATAATGTGATTCCACATCTTGAAGGGGGGATTTCGATATTGAATCAAACTGTGGAATCATGTCCTGAAGCACTCTCTCCCCCACATGAAGAAACAACCACGGATGACACATTGAATGATGTGATTGACAGAATTGGGAGATTGAATCTTGAATCAATCCCAACTCAGTCAAATGACCATCCTGGGCCATCTCATAAAGGTCCTCCCAAATGGCTAACAAAGACACTGGAGACTGTTCATCCTGATGAGGTTGGAAAAACAGGAACAAGAAGTTCCACTCAACAAATCGAAGGTGATGTAGATAATTTTGATTCTCCTGTTGATATGGATATTGCTTATAACTGTGAATTGAGTTTGTGTACAGATCATGAACCAACTTCCTTCAAAGAAGCTGCTTCTCATGATGAATGGAAATAAGCAATGCAGAAGGAGTATGATGCCTTGATAAATAATGGCACTTGGAAGCTGATTGATCTGCCTTTGGGAACGAAACCAATTGGCTGTAAGTGGGTCTACAAGAACAAGTATAAAGCAGATGGCTCACTTGACAAGCACAAGGCTAGGCTTGTGGCAAAAGGTTTTGCACAAAAAGAAGGAATCGATTATGAAGAAACTTTTGCTCCCACAGCAAAATGGACCACCATCCGGACTCTCTTTGCCTTAGCAGCTCAGAATGGATGGAAAGTCCATCAGATGGATGTAAAAATAGCCTTCTTGAATGGAGATCTAAAGGAGAAAGTTTATATGTCCCAGCCAGAAGGATTTGTGGTAAAGGGTCAAGAACACAAAGTTTGCAAGCTTATAAAATCCTTGTATGGCCTCAAACAAGCACCACGAGCCTGGTATGAGAAATTAACTGAGCATCTTCTGAAACTTGACTTCAAACATTTTGATCTTGATGATGCAACTTTGTTTGTTAAGAAAGTTGGAAAAACAGTTGTATATCTTGTGGTATATGTAGATGATCTTTTGATAACGGGGAACAATGAGAGCTATATTGCATCCATGAAGAAAGAATTGAAGAAAGGTTTTGAAATGACTGATTTGGGTCATGTTCATTACTATCTGGGTATTGAAGTAATTCAACATCCTAAATTTATATTCCTTTCTCAAAAGAAGTACATTGGAGATCTCTTGAACAAGTTTGGCATGGATGAATGTAATCCCTTAACCACTCCAATGGAACAAAACTTGAAGCTCACATCTATTGAAGGGAAAGAATTTGAGGATGCAACTAAGTATAGACAGCTTGTAGGAAGTCTTATCTACCTGACCACCACCAGACCTGACATTTCATTCGCTGTTGGAATCCTCTCAAGGTTCATGCAAAAACCTTGTGAAGGACATTGGTCTGCTGCAAAAAGAGTGCTAAGGTACTTGAAGGGGACTCAAGACTTTGGACTCAAATATACACAGGTAGGCGACTTCAACTTGACCGGATACTCTGATTCAGACTTTGATGGCGACAAAGAAACGAGGGTGTCTACTACAGGTTACACCATGAGTCTTGGATCAGGAGCTGTCTCATGGAGATCACGCAAACAGTCAGTTCCAGCAGATTCCACGACCGAGGCAGAATATGTGGCAGCAGCTGAAGCAACAAAGGAAATTGTGTGGCTGCGGAAAATCCTGGAAGATTTGCAGATGAAACAGATGTATTCCACTCCACTCATGATCGACAACACTTCTGCAATAAAGTTGGCCAAGAACCCAAAGTTCCATGATCGAACAAAGCACATCAATACAAAGTACCATCTAATTCGACATCATGTTCAGGCAAAAACCATCCATCTACATCATTGTTCCACAAATGAGCAAACTGCTGATATCTTCACCAAAGCACTTGGAAGAGAAAAGTTTGAAAAGTTCAGATCGATGCTTGGGCTCACCAACATCCCTTCGGATTAAAGGGGGGAATGTTGACACCTAATCCTATGGGTTGGGTGTGGATATGTAATATTGTATAATAAATAATATTAGGAAATAAGGAAGGCCAAGAGTCATTGGGAGATGAATCCCAATAGCCTCACCACCATGTATAAATGCATGTACATTCTTCAGCTGATACACATTTCTGATTTGAGGAGTTACCTCCTGGTTTGACATTCCTATCGAAGCCTTATCGAACAATGGTTCCAGGTAAGTACTCGATTAGATTCGTCTTTTTATTTTTATTTAGTTGATTTGCAGATACAACAACTAGACTCATTCACTCTTGAATATTTTCATTTTTCATTTGAAAAATTGCTACTGAATATATTTTTTTTACTGCTACGTGAGTGGCTTCATTGGAAGTTTAATTACACGTAACTATTTTTTAAATTCTAATTAGTATAGAGTAGGTAGGCTTTCATTTTCAGTTTTGCTTTTACCTAGAATAAGTATGCTCTCCTTCGTGCTTAGTGCGATCGCGAGGATCAGAAAATAGGGCTAATTTAGACTAATTTCAGGAATAAACAAATTCACGTTTTGAAATATGCCTAATCGATTTTATCATTAAATTGCAAATCATTTTTTTTCTCCATTTGGTAAAAATTTGTTTTTTTGTGAATTGAGGTTGATTAAAAACAAACTGATTTTTTACATCTGAAACAGCCTTTGAAATTGTGTCTCGCTTGCAATTGATTGCATTTTATGGCCATACTAAAACCTGCAGCAAGCAATTAGATGATAAAACCTGCAAAAACAATTAAATATGAAATTTCCCAGTTTCATCGTTTCGCTTGAGGCCAATAAAAGAACTGTGAGTTTCGTTGGACTTGCAAATTTATGGCTGAGCCGTAGCGATGCCATCATTCTACCTAATGTTTCATAAATATGCAACTAGCGACAACAAACCAAAACGATAAGTAACAAACAAATGAAAGCGCAATAAAGTAAAAGATAATTCTTATTTCTTTGTTTGCATATTTTCGAAAGCTGGGATTTTCTCCCGTGATTAATTCTCACGTTTAATTTGGGTTTCATAACAAAAACTAGGATACTATGCAGATTTTGATTGAGAAATATGGGCCAAAATCCATAGGTTGCTACACTATCTTTAGCATCTCGAGATAATAGGAACGAAATCCCATCAGTATCACTGTCATATAACTATTTTTTATGGATTGGCCTTCCTAAATTTTCTGTCCATCGGCATACTTTATTGAGTGGTTTAAGCAAGGATACTTCCCGACGAAGCTTGTGGAGGAGGAGGATTGGGATAATTTCGTCGCTACAACTACGGAGAATCACCGGCTGACGGAGGAAACTGCGCCAATTCTGATGAATGCTTTTCATTTGATAGCGATGTCACAGAGCTTGGATCTGTGGGTTTTTCGAAGAAGAGGATGTTGCTGAAAGAAAAACGAGGTTTACATTTATGTATCCCGCCATAGATATTATTCCCAGAATCAAAGAAACGGTCATAGGAATGGGATTTTGAGTCCAGAACAGGAATGGAAAGCTTATGTTACTCCATATCGATCCGATGTCGAACGGGAATAGGCATTTATTGGTGGTGGCGGAGGTGTTTGAAGTGGCGTCGTGTTTGCATATTGTAGTGTTCAGGAAATCTGCTGGCGTACAGAGAGTTGTGCATGAAGTTATCCAGGGATATTAGTTTGCAAATGATAACATGCTGAGAACCATCATATGAATGACTTCGTTTGCCCCTTTTAACTGTTTGTTAAGTCCTTTTCTCTATAATGAATGTAAAAAATCCTGCATAATCAACCGCTTCGTAATTCTCTGCATAATTCTTGGTCTCGGTCCTCAGTCTCGAGTGTTATCTGTGTATATGCACCTTAGTCAAAGTCCTATGGAAATATGGCATGTACAACTATAGGTGAACTAAATTTAAATTTCTAGATAGTACGCATCATAAACCCATGGTCATCCCTCATGAAGAGGGTGCCACGAATCTCCATAATCCTACTTTGGAAAAGAGGCTCGATGGGACATGGGAATGGGGGATCCAAAAGTAGAAGCGAAAACCAAGATAATGAAGGCATATGCAATGGGAACAGAGGAGAGGGGTGATAAGGATTCAATATATTGAGGTTTGATATGAGAACGTCGAAGGGAGCGGATGGACAACAAAATATATAGCTGAGGGAGAGGGGAGAAAACCAATGAGATCCCTCCCAATGGGAAGAATGGGGGAAGGATGGAGCTAGGAAGTGAGGGATTAAGGGGGGAGGATGGTTCATATAATATCTAGCCAAATCTCAACTAACTAATACGACCAATTTATTTTCCTCCAAGTTCTCCAAATATTTAGGGGTTTGACAAAATTATTTCTTACTCCATTGTCCCTAGGAGTAATATTTTTCCCATTTCTTTTTCTTATTATAACTTTGTTAGGGGATCGTATGTCTTCCCTCCTTTCCATTTACCATACCGATCTCTTCTTCCTATAGGAAGGCCTTGTTCGCTTGTCTTTCAACTTCTTTATTCTTCTCGTGAAGAATATGATAGTACTTGAATTCTCCAAGGGTTGTCTCAATACCTTTTTTTATTTTTATTATTTGATTAACATTGTTATTTTGAGCCAAAATCCCATTGAACATATGTTTGATTATCAATAGAGGGTCTCCTAGGATGACCACCTCCATAATTGATTTTTCCTGTACTAGAGATAGTCCTAACATCAAGCTAAAGGCCTCTACTTGATTGTTGGTCTTTGTTCTCATACCCCATGCATATCTTACATCTATTTTTTCTTTGGGATTTATAATAATTCCCCCACCCCTTTCCTGCCACCCTAGGATTTCCTTTAGAGGCCCCATCAAATTGAAGGATCTACTTATTTTTCTCTTGCATCCACTTCCCTTAGTCTTCATCCTTCATCCGAAAAACCCAAGAGGATTTCAAACTGGGGCATTTTGTAATATTTCTTTTTCCTCCCTCCTTAACCCAGGGGCATAGCTAGGTAAATTTAGAATTATCTAGAGTATGCTCTAGATAAGGTTGATGAAATTCCATGCATGAGTAGAGGCCTTTTAGTGTTGATGTTTTGGTTGAGACTCGAGTCATTCTAAATATAGCTTTGTTCTGAGACAACGAAATTTCCCAACAATTTGGTCTTAAGGGAGCACGATCCAAATTTTTTGAAAATATCTTTGGCTTGAAGGGAGCCCCCATAATGAGAGGGCCATAAGCTAAAGTATTGTAGAGTCTCCTCTGACCACCTTGTTATATTATATATCGGGCTTAGGACTATCACCCAGAATTTCTTTGTGACTTGGCATTGCAGGAAGAGATGTGTTATAGTTTCTTCTGCTTTTTCATAGAGCAGGCACTGGGACGGTCCTAAATTCCCTCTTTTTGTAAATTCTTAGTTGTGATAATTTTCTTATGCACCAATAGCCAACTAAAGAAGATAATTTTCAGGATAGAATTTGTAGTCCAGATATTCCTCCAAATTGACGCTTTGGGGGGAATATAATATTTGAAAAGGAGATGTTTGTAGCCTCTTTTCACTGATTATTTTTCTTGTTTCCATCTCCAATTGTCTTCAATCGTGCTTGCCACTGGGGCACATCCCCTTAGTCCCATCCTATCCAGAAACCCTACTCATTCCACTTCGATATTTGACTTAAAAATTCTATTCCCCAATGAGAGAGATACCACCTTAGAGAAAGAAATAGAGGATCCTCTCCAATCGACAAACATCCTAATATTGAGTCTTGGAATATAGACATCAAGGAACCATTCTTAAATTATCTTGTATTACTTCCAAAGATTATTTCACTAGCTTCCATATTGGAGATCCCATAGAGCCTCTTTTTGGTAGTTGTTTTTTCCTGGTGGGACTATCATATTTTGATTTCAACACTTGAGACCACTAGAGCTCTTTTTTGGTGGTCAAATTCCAATGAAACTTTGCTCCCATTGCCAAGTTAGCTAGTTCCAGGTGTCTGATACCCAACCCACCATGGAGTTTAATAGATCTAATGGTTTTCCAGTTAACTAAATGATAGTTTTTGGCCTCAATATTTCCCCCTTCCCACAAGATTTTTCGAATGTATATGCTGAGTTGTTGAAGCAAATATTTTGGGGCCCAGAGGGAAGAAAATTGATACAGCGTTATAACACTTAATACTGCATTTAAAACTATAGTTTTTCCTGTCAATTTTATAAAAATACCACCCTAGTTTATTATTTTTTATTTAATATTTTCAAGGATTTTTTTTCAAGCAATAGGAGTCGCTCTGATGAGAAATATAGGTACCCCCAAGTAAATGAAGTCCTTCCATTCCCTGATTACTTTGAACCCCAATATGTCCTCTATATTTCTAGCCTTCGAGAGGGATATGTTCCAACCATAGATCAGAATTTTCCTGTCATTTATTCCCCCCCCCCCCCCCCCCCCCAAGGCACACAAAAACTGATCCATGGTCACTTTAAATCTCTTGGATATTGCCACAGAGGCTCCACCCAGTAGAATAGTATCATCTGCAAATTTTTTTGGTTTATACTCTTGATGCCTTCTTTAAATCTGATACTTGGAAGGATTTGGTATTCCCAATCCTTTTCTAACTTTTTGTTGAGTTCCTCTTCCACTATGATGTATATAAAGGTAGATAATGGGCACCCTTGTCTCAGTCCCCTAGAAGCTCTAAAAAATCATGTCACTCTTCCATTCACTAAAGGGGCAATCCAAGGAGACCCAAAACATAAGGTCGGCCATCTGGCGAAGGTATCAACAAACCCTAGTTTCTTCAGGAATTTTAACAAGAACCCATGCCTCACCTGATCAAAGGTGTTGGCCATATCTAATGTCATAATCAATCCTTTGTCTTCTCTTCTCTAGCTAGAATCTATCGCCTCTTGGATCAGAATGATGTTATCAAAGATCGGTCACCCCTAGATAAACCCCCCTTGATTTTCTAATATTATACTAGGCAACAAATGTTTGAGTCTTAGGGCCATAGTTTTTGAGAAGATTTTATAAGACACATTGCATAGCAAAATGGGCCTGAATCTAGAAAAGGAGTAAGGATTCTTCTGTTTTGGGATGAAGGCCAAAAAATAAGAGTTAATCCCTCCTCTGATGATATATATTTTTAGCGAATATCCCACCATTCTACACAAATCCTTGTATATAATTTCCTAGAATTGTTGGTAGAAGTGTCCTGAGAATGCGTCTGGGCCTGGGGCCTTATCCGCAGAGAAGGAAAAAAATACTACATGGATATCCTCCATAGAGGGAGCCATTATCAGGGCATCATTCAACTTTTGAGAGACGAACTTTGGAACATTCTCAATTAGAGAATCCTTAATCTCCTCATTTCTTTCTCTATCTGCTTTATATAGAAGACTAAAGTGATCCGATGTCACTCTTTTTATAGCCTCAAACTCATTGATAGTCTTTCCCTCATGATTAATCTGGGTGATATTGTTTTTTGCTTCCCTGAAATTGGCTTGTTTATGAAATAATTTTGTATTTATGTCCCTCGATCTTAACCAGTTATTTCTCGACTTTAGCTTGTAGTAATCTTCATATTTCTTGAGGTAATTATGGAGAGCTTTAAAGGCGTCCGCTTCCTTTTGAAATTATATTGTTGTGAATTGTGTGGTCTCCATCTGACCTTGTATGGAGGCCAAAACTTTCTCCATCTCATTTACACTCTGTTCTAGATATGGATCATTATCTTTAAGCCATTTTTTGATATCATATTTTAACCTTTTTATCTTGTTTTGCCAGATCATGACTGGTCTACCAATCAACCAACCTACCCAAGAAGAGGAAGAAACCTCCTGAAAACCCACAATCTCAATCCATAATGGGGAAAATCAAAAGGGGATTGGGCCTAGATTGAGAGGTGGGGACATCGAAAGGTTGCTAGGTCAATGGTTTGATCCACACCAAGGCGGGATGGAAAAATTAATACAAAAATATAAGGACAGTAAGCTATCTGATGCCAAAAAGTGATCTAGGAAAGCAACAATATGTCATGGTCTTGTCCTTTTGTTATTCAATGTGTAGAGATATTTATGAGGCTTTACATCAAAAAGCTTAATTTACAGGATGAGATACTCCATGTTTTCTTAGAAGGCATATCTTACTATTTTCCCTCCCTTTTTCTCCTATCTTCCCCTTGTGGTGTTGAAGTCTCCTCCAAATATGTAGTTTATGCCAAATCTCGTGTGTTTTAGATCTAATAGAGTTTGCCAGTGTTCTAGTTTCTCCTGATATTGAACGGGCATATATACATTTACAATCGTTAAGCACTTATTTGATTCTATTATATTGAAATCTATTATTATCCAATGATTGTTTTTCATAGAGCATACCAGTTTCAATTTTTTTGGTTGCCACATCATGCATAAGCCACCGAAGGAGCCTCTAGAGCTTTCTGCAACCAAGTTTCTTATATTCCATATTTTATTCTAATAGTTGGGGATCTTTAGCTTCCCCATTTTGGTCTCCTATAACAACATGATAGTGGGTATTTCTTTATGGATTAATGATTTTATTATTCTATTATCTTCGTATTCCCCATACCTTGACATTTCCAAGAGATTATATTCATAAACTACTTCTTGTTTTGTGACACCCCTTTCCTTGGGACTGATTGGTGTCCTTTTTTTCCGATGCTTTTATTCCCAAACCCTGCTAGTTTCTTATTGATAGTACGTTGGAACCCAAACTCTTTGTCCTTTTTAGTTTTTTCCCGCCTTATTTCTTTATTCATTTTCCTTCATGACTTTCTAACATTTCTCTTCAGCTCCTTAACTCTCATGCCATCTAAACTTTCCTTAGCAGAGCTAGGGGAGCCCTAGTATTACTCCTTATTTTGATGAGACAAATCCATCCTCTTTTTCATCCTAATATGAGGAAGCTTCTGAGCATGAAGAATATGTGCCAAAATTTAATTTCATTTATTTTTTATATTATGAAGGGTGGCCCTCAACCACCAGGACCGAGTCAAGTGAGGGCACGAGAGGTAGCTATGAGGTTTCAAGAGGTGTCTAGGAGGAGCATCCCTCCCCAGCCTGGGAATCCAAATCCTCAAACTGATTCAAAGCCAAAATACCATCAGTCACAACCCCTGCCACTTTTTCCAACCCTAATAGAGGAGGAACCATCAGTAGATGACTCCCAGGCAATGAGGAAAGTCGACCTCCCAATTTTTCACCACGGTTCGATTTTGAGGTTCCTTTTTCCCTCTTAAATTTCTTCCATTGATCATTCTTCTCTCCCCACAAATTCTCACAATGCTCCTGAGATTTCTTGCCTTTTTTGGAAAAATGGCCATATTCATGGCACATTTTGCATTTGAAGGGAAGTTGGTCATAGTCTACCTCATACACATGGGTCCAACTGTCCATACAAATATTAAGAGCCTATGGCAGCTCTTTTTCCAAGTCTACTTAAACACGGTTCCTAGTGGCAAAGAAGAGGTCATCTTGAAACTCAGAGAAGTCTATATATTTTCCCAAGGAATTACCAATCAACCTAAAGATAGCATCATTCCAGCAGTGCAGATGAAGGTATGACATTTTAAGCCAAAGCATAAAAGAAGTAGGAATCTCACATTCAGGTTAAATATCGGGCTCCATCTATCCAAATACAATCCTTGAGAGCCCATAAAGTAAGGGCCACTTCAGAATACGAAATATCGATCCTTTCTATGCTTGAAGTAGAAGTTGAAAAATCCTTTTCCACGGAAGGAGGATATAAATTCTCCATAGATCATAGGCTTCTAGTTCTTTTCAATCGAACTTTTAATGGTCTGCAATGAAGGCCATAATCCCATAAAATTTCCTATGAGCCCACTGTCAGCCAACTGAAGTGCTTTAGAACATGCCTGAGGGGAAATTATAACTATATTCAGATTTGCATCAACGTGTTTAACAAATTTAGACTGGATCTGCTTCTAGAATTTAGGGGCAGACACCACTATTTGGTTGAAGGCCGCAACCTATGCATACTAGGGCTCCACATTGGCCTATGCCCCTAGAAACCCGTCCACCTATGAGGGACTGTCCTGGGTCTGCATTGACATGAACATTGAGCACACCCCACTGGGTAGAACAACCAAAGGTAGAGAGGCAGCAGAGGGGATAAAGGAGATGTTTGTGGAGACATGTGAAACATACTGACATTAAATTGCCAGGGGGTAGAGAACATAGAGAAATGGGGTGCCCCAACAAGACGCCGAGGATACCACCCACAGTGATTCAGCCAACCATGCCGCACCAGATACGCCCACTAGTTTCACTTCTAGGTAAGGAATTTTTCTAGGAAATACAATCTATTTGACCATAGATACATTGTGATTTCATTTACAAGTAAAAATGTAGATATAGCCATATATCATCACTAATAAAATATGTTCTTATAACCAACATAAGAACAAAAAAAATACCATGGATATAATAGAAACGAAATCCACATAATAGCCTGTACATTTGCATACAAAATACCAAAGAAATGAGATTCTCAATAATGAGTGTAAAAACCAACCGGAGATGGGACTTCCACATTTCCCTCGATCGTAGATTGGCTGAGCCAATTATCTCTTCATCCAATCGCCCCCGTGCCATATTCCAAGCATGAATGTGGGACTCAAATAGAAAAACCAACCAAGGCATCCCGAGGCTAAACCACCTCACCCTCATCAATACAAATCAAGCTTTACCATAATCCAACCTAAACCACTAGGCCAACGTAAGCATGGATATCACAAGACTCTCTCCACCTAAACTGTGAGAAATTTTTCTATATCCTAGTCTCTTAGGCTTTACCGCAACCCACAGTCTGAATTAGGTGTCACTAGGCCCTAAACCGATACATACTCTCCAATATTTACCGTGATCCAAAACTCAGGATTCCTAGGCCTGAAATGGAGATAAAACCACCACCTCCTAGGCTTTACCGCAATCCAAACTTGAATCACTAGGCCCTAAATTGAGGCAACAAGCAAAACGATTCTATTTTCATTCGAACATCAACCTCACTCAGCTTTAATTCCATCTAGTAATCCAGAGAAACCAAAATATGATAACTCCACAACACCACGGCTACCTGGAAATGGAAAAGCTAAGCTAAATACATTGTAACACTTTGAAAAACCCATGCCAAAACAACAAAGAACCACACACAATACCATTCATGTCAAATCTAGCAAGGAAATCATACATGCAAATAAATACCTGCAAAGAATCCCATTGTAGCTGCTTGGTTCTTGCTTCTCCTTTCTTGCTTCAACCTTCCTTCTTTCTTTCCTTTCTTGATCCAATGCCAAAGTGCTCCAAAAACTCTAAGTGTCCAAGAGTGAGAGATATAGAGAGAGAGTAATGAGAGAGCTCCAAAAAATGCACTGACCAAAGGTACTAACTGATCCTCAGAAGCCTTTTTTTGGAAGAAGCTTCTATTTTCTTCATTTTCCTCCTCACATGCAACTTGTGGCCTTTCATCTCCCATTTCTCCTAATTTCCATTATTTTCATAAATAAAAGTGCCAAAAATTTCATTTTTCCTCTTAAATGCCTTTACTATTTCCTTTGACAATTTCCTTAGCCATATTAAACCAAATTAACACTTCTTAGGATGTTTTTCCCAACATTCATTCACCTTGGAACAAGTGTTCCATCAAGCGTGGTTATTATTTTTTACTTTTATTACATGGAATTTTCACAAGAGTTGTTACAAAATTAATCTATGTTTAAATGAAATCTTTGCAATTCCATAGTGCCATGAAAAGTAGTGGTTGTTTTATTTTATTTACAATGTCATACTATTGTATAAAAATCTATATATTATATTAACCATATAATATACAAAGCTATATTTTAAATACTTTTCATTTTTCTTTATATTTGGTTATATAGTCTATTTAAAATATGATTATCTTAAAAACGATAAAAATACAAGCTTGCACTTATTTTTGCACAACCATGTAACAGAATTTGATAATTCTAATTGCAAACTATTATTTGGGCTCATGTACATCCCTATTACATCCCAATTTTTTGTTTGGTGGGTTGAGAAGAACTATTAGCTGGCATTGGGATGAAAAGTTATGCTTTGCATTAAGAAAAAATTTGGAGTAAACTTATTCAAAAAAATGGTGGTACAGAACATTTACTAGAGGACATTGAACTATATAGGAGTTATTCAACTTAAACAATATCTATTGAATGTAAGTGAAAACAATATAAGGACATTAAGGTATTGAATATCGAAGCTTATCAGTTGGTTAGAGTTTTCAAAGGTGGTAAGTTAGTCAGAGTTTTCAAATATAGTGAATAGTAAAAGCGATAAGCTAGTTACATGAGTGAATAGCCAAGGCAATATGCTGGTTGAACATATTTACAAGTGAGAAATTTAGTTGTAAGTGACAAAAATGATTAATTGCAAAAAAATATAAGCCTCATTAAGGAAATTAATATCCAAGTTTATCAACTGGTCAGAGTTTTCAAAGGTGGTAATTTGGTCAGAGTTTTCAAATATAGTGAATAACCAAAGCGATAAGCTAGTTACATGAGTGAATAGCAAAAGCGATAGGTTGGTTGCATGTATTTACAACTGATAAATTTGGTTGGAAGTGACAAAAAGGATTAAAAAAATATTCATAAATGAATGGTCATTGACATCCATTTATTAATGTGTTTGCATCTAGAGGAGCTCTATAGCCTAGTATAGGGCACATGTGTAGATGTAATGTAAGACATTTTGTAAACATTTGTAATGTTGGCACAACTGTAATCAATATATTTGTAATGTTATCTCTGCATCTTAACTCGCAGTTATATTTACGAACACTCAAAAAAGAGGTATGGTAAATAAATAAAAATATAAATAAATAGGAGGTATGCTAAATAAATAAAACCTCTTTTTATACTTACTCCGAATACATGGTAAATAAATAAAAATATAAATAAACTAGAGGTATGGTAAATAAATAAAACCTATTTTTATATTTATTCAATAAACCTCTTTATATTTATGAAAACTCAAATATATATATATATATATATATATATATATATATATATATATATAGGTAAAGCCTATGGGTCAAATACCATGGGACAAATTATAATCAATGCCATGGGATAAATACCATATTTATAAAAGAGGTAGGGTATATAAATAAATATAAAAGAGGTATAAAGAGATATGGTAAATAAATAAAAATATATCAAATAGGATTAGAGATCAACATCTAAATATATAAGAAGCCTATGGGCCAAAGATCATGGTAAATATAAGAGGCATGGTAAATAAATATAACATCTTTTTATATTTACTCCACAATCCTCTTTATATTTAATAACACTCAAAAAAGATGTTTTATTTAGGTGAAGCCTATGGGCCAAAATATTTAAATACCATGTAAAAAAAAAACATTATTAAACCTAATATTAATATTAAAATATTAATATTATTATTATTTTTCAACAAAATTCTTCTGGAAATAGTAGTTCATCATCAAGAGAATGATGATTGTGATGATCCAAACACAAATATATACTACAGAGCCGATGCTCTTAGAACTACTAAGTGTATTTCATAGTAGTTCATCATCAGGAGAATGATGATTGTGCTGATCCAAACACAAATATATATTGCAAAGATATATATAACATTCAGTGACATAAACGTTATTCATATTAATATATTATAATATTAATATTATTAGATTAAATAACTTTGGATTAATACAATATTAATTTTTTATATTATAATATATCATGATATATATTAACTCTACATATATATAGGAGGGAAGAGCAAAGACATAGAGTGATAGAGGTAGGAGGAGTGACAAGGGAGAGATGGAGATAAAATGTAGGAGATGGGAGAGAAGTAATAAAGATAGAGAGAGAGGAAGAGGAGTGAAAGACGTAGAGAAGGATAAGAGAGGGAGAGGGAGACACAAAGATGGAGGGGAGAGAGAGAGAGGGAGGGAGGATAGGGAGATAGTGATAGGATTGGAGGGCAGAGAGAGAGAGAGAGAGGACTAGAGGGTAGAGAGAGAAATATATTAATGGGGGAAGAGAGAGAGAGGATGAGAGAGAGAGGACATGAGAGAGAGAAGGAGATTGATGGGAGAAGATAGAGGTAGGTAGGAGAGAATTGGTCAGAGAGGAAGGATGAAAGAGAGGACTTGAGACAGAGGAGGAGAGAGGGAGGCAGAGAGGAGGAGAGAGGGATGGAGTTGGAGTGGAAAGAGGGAGGGAAGAAGAAAGACATAGAGAGTGAGAATTGGAGAGAGAGTGTGTAGGTTTTAGGGTGAGATAAAGAGACAAAGAATGAGATATGGAGATAAGGGGGGAGATAAGGAAAGAGAAAGAGAGAGGGAGGGATATACTAATAGAGTTGGAGAGAGAGAGAGAGAGAGAGAGAGATACGTGGAAGATAAACGGAGAGAGAGGAAGCAAGAGAGAGGATGTGAGAGAGTGGAGAGAGAAAGGGAAAGAGAAATGGAGTTGGAGGGGGAGAGAGAGGGAGGTAAGGAGAAAGACATAGAGAGAGAAAGCTGGAGAGAGAGAGAGGGGGGAGTGATAAGGAAGATGGAGAGAGAGGGAGAAAGGAAAACATGAGGAAAGAGAGGTAGAAGTAGAGGAGAGGGAGAGAAGGGGAAGATAGAGATATATATGGAAGGTTAATAGAGGGAAGACGAGATAGATAGAGAGAGGGAGGGAGGGACAGAGAGATTGATAGATATGGATTGAGAGAATGTGTGTCTTTGTGGGAGGGGGGGAAGAGGGGAGATAGAGAGAAAAAGATGGAGAGATGGAAGGATATATAGATATATATGGAGGGGGGAGATAAGGAATAATATTTCTTGCATTAAATGCATTTATTTCAGTTTAGATGGTGATTTATTATCCCATTTGATTACTTGCACTAGATGCATTGATTTTAGTGTAGATATTGATTTTTAATGATATTTGATTGCTTGCACTAGATGCATTGATTTCAATGTAGATTATTTCTAATCCAATTTGATTGTTTTCACTAAATGCATTGATTTCACTGTAGACGGTGATTTCTAATCCTATTTGATTGCTTGCACTAAATGCATTGATTTCAATGTAGATGTTGATTTATAATTATATTTGATTGCTTGCACTAGATGAATTTATTTCAATGTAGATGATTTGTAATCCTATTTGATTTCTTGCACTAAATGCATTTATTTCAATGCAAATGGTAATTTCTAATCCTATTTTATTGTTTGCACTAAATGCGTTGATTTCAATGTATATGTTGTTTTCTAATCCTATTTTCCTACTTTCCCTTAGATGCATTGATTTGGGTGTAGATGTTGATTTCTAATCCTATTTGGTTTATTTCATTAGATGTGTTGTGGCCCTGTAATTTAAAAGATTGGAAAGAATAAATGACAGAGGACAACATCAAAGCACTTTGGATTCCATGACCTAGCCTTCCTAGACTCAGAGAGGGCTCTCTCTATTTTATGATTTAACTTGATAATGATAAGTGTTGATATTAGGCTAGTTTTAGAAATTATGAGGGTTGTTTTCTTTGATTGATTAGGTGGTTGGACAGACAGAGCTGTGAAACTTAATCCATTGGGCTATGGAGTCATAAAAAGGTTGAATTGTGCATCAACTTTCCAAGGGAATTCACAGGGCAAGCTAACTATGCAGACTGGATCTTACTGGCAGTGTGAATATGAGATGGGAGAAAGTAGTGGGTTCAGAAATAGCTAAAGAGAAATTAAGAATGATTTAACTATACTTCAAAAGAAATCATTAAGATAATAAAAACAGACAGAATTAAGGTGCTCTCTCAGCAAATCTTAATCTAAATTTTCTATTTTTCAATCAGAGAAATTGATGCACAACATGAAAAGATAGAGGAAAAACATTAACATAGAGGAAAGAACATCACCATTAACATAGCTCAAGGATCATGTGAATGGTATCTTATTATTGATTTCCCAACTCAAACAATTACAGTGCTCTAACAAAATGATATTTTACACCACAGATTCTAACAAGGTCCAACGAGAGATCGTTCAAATATAAGATTGTATTGGAGCACTGTAACTATTTCACCATTATGTTCTCTTGTATTGCAAAAACATCACCATTAACATAGCTCAAGAATATGAAACTTGCATTGTAAGAAGTATTGGAGCATTGTAACTGTTTGAGCTGGGTATCAATAATAAGATATCGTTCACAGGATTCTTGAGCTATGTTAATGGTGATGTTTTTCCTCTGTGCTAATGTTTCTCATCTGTCTTTTCATGTTGTGCATCAATTTCTCTAATTGCAAAACATAAAACTTAGATTAAGATTTTCTGAGAGAGAACCTTGTCTGTGTTTTTTATCTTAATTTTTTCCTTTGAAGTTTAGTTAAATAATTCTTAACTTCTCTTTAGTTATTTCTGAACCCACTACTTTCTCCCGTCTCATATTCACATTGCCAATAAGATCCAGTCTGCATAGTTAGCTTGCCTTTGAATGCCCTTGAAAATTTGATGCATGATTCAGCCTTTTATGACTCCATAGCCCAATGGATTAGTTTCACATCTCTATCTGTCCAACCACACAATAAATCAAAGAAAACAACCCTCATAATTTATATAAATAGCCTAATATCAGCATTCAGAATTATCAAGCTAAATCATAAAAAAAGAGAGAGCCCTCTCTGAGTCTAGGAAGGCTAGGTCCTGGACTCCAAAGTGGTTTGATGTTGTCCTTTGTCATTTTTTCTTTCCAATCTTACAAATTATAGAGTGATAACAAGATGCATTGATTTCAATGTAGAAGTTGTTTCCTAATCTTATTTGATTTCATGCAATAGATGCATTGATTTCAGTGTAGATGTTGATTTTGGATTTGATGTAATTGGATGGATGATGGTACATTAATTTTAAAGTGATTGGATTAACAGTGTGCATTAATTTCAATGTGCATTTATTTTTGTGTTGTAGTAATTCAACCTATTAATATTGGAGAGCGAGATAGACAAGGTATGATGTTTAATGCAACAACTCGAGCTAAAGATTTAAATGGTTTACGATTTCAACTGTCCTTTTCTGAATAATCAATATGAAAAGATGAAAAAACTAACAAGGGTGACAATAAGAATAATAGAAGAAAATAATCTGAGCTATATGAAAAGATGACAAAACTAACAAGGGTGACAATAAGAATAATAGAAGAAAGCAGTTTGAGATTTATCACAATGAAGACTATTTGTAATTGACTACATTCTTATTATTCAAATTTTCTATCATTCAACATTATTATTGTCACTTTACCTTCAAAATTGTATTTCATCATTAAAGTTATTTGTTAGCTCCCCGTAATTCCAGCAGATTGGTGAGACAAGAACTATGGAGAGAACACTTGAACCACTTTGGGATTCTAGGATCTAGCCCTCCTGAATCCGGAGAAGGATCTTTCCAATAAGTGCAAAGATTGATTTATCTTTAAGGCTTGAAATGTGTGATATTAGGCTAGTTATTAAGAGCGAGGGTTTTTGTTTGTTTTGGATGGTTGAGCATGATTTTAGTTGAGTGGAAAGTCCTAAAATGGAAAGAGTTTCAAAGGTGTGAAGTCGCAAGCAATCAGAACAAGATTTGGCTGATAGGATAGATATGATGCTGGTTTTTAGTCCATTAGGCTATGGAGTCATAAAAGGGTTTAATTGCACAACAATTTCAAGAGTGATCCAAGGGGAAAGTTATCTATATCACAAGATATTTGAGATAAAATGATGGAATGGAACAATAAACGTGTTGAAGGGATGGAAACAGACAATAATGTCAACTAGGATTTATCAGTCTGTCCAAACAAGAAAATCCCTTTAAGTAACTGTTTAAAACCAACCAAGGACAGGGCTAACCATAGACTTCTTGGATAAGTTCGTATTAAAGTTGACTCAATAGACAAACAATCCATTAATCCACATAATTACTTTCAAAAGGGATGAAAAAAAATAATAAAAGCAAAGGGCAGCTTAAGATCAGATAAGATACTTTTAAATCTAGACTGCTTTCGGCATACTCTTAGGGAAACTTTCAGAACTAACTTTGGAGAAAGAAGATAGAAAACAGGGCACACCATCACTTTTCTAGTCTAACTTTACTAAGAAAATAATGAAAATAACATTCAAGAACAATGTTTAAAGTAAACAGTAGGACGAGGGAACGCCAACATTCCTAATTGCTCGAACTATATTGAATCATTCTTAAATACACAATTTGGAGGAAAACATTGCGATAAATCTTATTAGTTAGAGAAGGGTACTGTAAACAGTAAATCCTAACTCTATGCTTGTTTTTATTTATCATAGAATAATGGACAAAATGGCATACATGAAAGGAAAACAATAACACAGAAAGAGGCACTTCACCAGTGATATAGACCAGGATCCCAAGAATCGGCTTGTTGATTGATGTCAAACCAATTACATTCTTCAAGTCCAATGTTTCAGTTCAGCAATCATCTTCACCTCTTAGCCTAACTTATTTGATCACAAATAGAGCTTCAAGAGCCTCTGAACACTGTTTACATGTAGAAGTTTCGAGCACAAGTATATTTCAAAGTTCCGCAACCAACCCTCTACAATGAGCTCTTCAAGAAGATTTTATAGAGAAATGAGGAGGTCGAATGATATAAAATATATACAGGCTCAATTAATACATTTTAATGCTTCTAGGCCTTTGAGGGGCTCAATGGAGAAGTTTACAGATATTTCTCTGTATTAATTGGCTTTACATTGAGTATTAAGCTCGCTAGGGAGATTTATTTGACTTTAAGGCTTTCCCTTATCTTTGTAATAACTTCTCTGACAATTTAAATTAGTTTCTTCGATTTGGAATAAATGTTCAGATATATTAAGGCATATATGCTCTGTTATGGTAGTAACTATGCCATCTTTTGAATGCTTTGAGGCTACAAGTGGCTTTGGTAGCTGAGAGGATTCAATTAGCCTTTGATGTGGCGGTGGAGGCATTCTTTGTCTGATGGATATTTTTGTTTTGACCTAAAACAGGACTAATTTGCTTCTGATCTATGTGTTAGGCATAATTAGGCCCAATTGTGTCTTCTTTTCTTTAAACTGCTTTTAATTTAGTGGATTAGGCTTTTGATTATCGATCTTAGCCATAATCCCTCAAAACTGTGAAAACAGATTTCAATTCTTCATTTCTGATTTGATTGGATCTTCAACAATGATACTCTCTATTTTACTTATCCTTTGTTGTGTCTTGTTGATGTGCAGGTGTTACAGGGTTCTTATAATAGTATCAGTGCTCATGAGGCACCGATAAAACATGGTGTTGAACCCTGTAGATGGATACTCTTTGATAAATGAAAGCCTGGAGGATCGTCATCCTCGACTTTTATTTTTCCTTTAAAATAATTGGAAATCCATTTAAAACCTACACAAACAAAAAATATTAAGAAAATCCTGCATATTTTTTGTTTAACTACTTCAGAGGTTGTGGTTTAGAGTGTGGCCGTTGGATGGCAGCATCCAACGGCGGAGATTGTGCGCTGAGGTTCAAAGGGAAGCGATTGATTTAAATGGTGGTGAGATTAAGTTAGGGTCATTGATCTGTGTTGATCAACAGTCAAAATGGATCGGGAAAATATAAAGCAAAGGGGTCACTTTATAAAGAAATGGTCAATAATGTGAAGAAATGGCTTAGAAAACGCTTGGCGGAGGAAATATGAAAAAAGGAAATTTGGGGTTTCTCGGATGATCCTGGGCCATCGGATAAGATTGGCCCCTGAGATCAACGGCTATGGTTGATCTATAAAATCCCTTGGAATAAGGCGGAGGGCGATAGTTAAATGCTCAGATTAAATGTGGGTCATTGATCTACAGAGATCAATGGCGAAATACGAACGTGATGGAATGTAGTGGAAACAAAGGAAAGTGGTTTTGGACCAAGAAAACAGTGGTATCACGTAGTGAAAAGGCAGGTAGGCGGTTTCACCTTTTTGAACGCAATATGCATCTTAGCCCGACACGTGGCATTTCAAAACCACTTATATCGCATAGTTCTTGGAGAATTAACCTTTGTGCTTAAATCTACTTGAAAATGTGCATCAGCTGTCAGATCAGGGATCTTAGATCTGACGGTCGTGGAAAGAGCGCGATATTGATAAGATGCACAGGCGGAAGCAGGTAGGGTGGTTTTATTATGGACTGTTCGATCGTGGAATCGACGGTGGAGATCTGATCTGGGAAAGGGTAGGACCTAGGGCGCTGGGCCCATCGGGATTAATTTGGGTCGTTAGATGAAATAGATCAACGGTGGAGATTGAATCTGGGGTAAAATAGAATAAAATATGAGGCGGAGAATGTTTGAATATGAGTCGTTGATCTGCAGAGATCAACGGCAGAGATTTCCCGAAGAACATTATAGAGTGGGATTTATGAAATTAACCAAAGGTGGGAGGATCGATCTGGACCATCAGATCTTAGGGCATGGATGGCCCAGATTCAATTGGAGGTTTGCAATCGGCAGGGGCAAAAGGTGCAAGGTGCCAATGTGATTGAGAGATAGCCGTCGATTTGAGGATCAAATCGATGGTGGGAAATGTATCGGAGGTCGAAAGGCAGAGGAATTGGGCTTTGGGAAGGATCGATGGAGACCGTCGGATCCGATCTGACGGGGGAATATCAACGGATAAGGATCCATCGGGAGAGGCCAATCGGGAAGGGGGAATAAAAAATTTAAACGCGCCCGATGGAAATCTCCGATGCGAGATTTCGCAGGCTGTTGATCTTTTTTATGATCAACAGTCGGGATTCACTTAAACCATGAACCGGCGGAAACCTTTGAAACATAAGAAAAATGGGTTTTATTGAATTTACAAAGGAAAATTTCATCAGGAAGGGTTTATTTATATGTTTAAGCACCCGATTGCGGGCTCTTGGGTTATATGAAGAATGCAAAGGCTCGGGGCTTATAATAAAGGGGCTCATCAGCATCGAGGTTTTATAAAACAAAAACACTTGCACTCGTCGAAAAGTTTCGATGCGATAAGCGCTTTTGGACATAGTGATTGGTTCTAGTGCTAAGGTATATGTGGGGAAGTGGTTTAGGGGGCTTATCCGAAGGGGGCTAAAGCTTGTAAAAAAAAAATGGATTTTTATGGATTTTCAATGGTTTTCAAAGGGATTTGAGGGTTTCGGGTAAGGTAAAAAAGGATTTTTTAACCTTATAAAGGGGTTTTATGAAGGGAAGAAGGGAATAAAGGAAAAATAGAGGAATCTTATGGGAGTAAAGGGGATAAAAATGGAGGTTAATCTTGAGTGATAGGGGGGGTAAAATGAGGGGAAAATGGAGGCTTTTGCAGCAGTCTTTTCTTCATGAAAACAGTTGATTTTCAAAATTAAAAGGGAAATAGTAGTGAAGATTAATCAAAGAATAAGATGTCTTCATAAGACTTCAAGAACTAACAATTTTGAAATAAAACTTGTTTCTTGAAGGCTTCAAAAATGATTTAGCCACCATTTTATATGAAAAATTTTATAGGTGGCTAACAGTGGTTCCACATGGGGATGATGCCTTCTTGAAGGCATCAAGAATTTCAAACTTGTATTCTCTAGGGGGCTGATTAGTGCCTCATCCATTGGGCTGCAACCTTCCTTACTTGGATGATCTTCTTTTGGTCTGAAAATGTTAGCAGCCATGAAAAACAATGGAGCTTCATCAACACAAGCTTTCTACCTACCCAATCCTACTGATCTAACATTTTTTTCTTCTTTCAGAGTGCATTTGGATTGGAAACTCTTTTACAAACATTTTACTCTTTTGAAAGCAAACAACTAATCTAAGTATACTTCTTATTTCTCCATGAACTCAGATTAAATAGTTGAGTTCATATGCTTCTCTACCTAATCTACTATCTGTTAGGATTAAACTGTCTAACAGTTTTTTATTCTCTAACTTCTAAAACATAAATTTAAAAGCATACAAGTCAGGATTGAACAGTCTAACTTGTTGCTAATCTATGGCATAAAACAAGCTGCACATAGATAATTATTTGCAGAAAATTAAATCAAAATATTGAAGGCTTGATATGAAAGTTTTCAGCACATCCTTCTCTTTTTCTTCAGCTCTGTTTTTGAGTTTATTCGAGCTGTTTTTTCCTTGTTATTTGGTTTAGATTTTGGATTTATTAGAACCAGTTTACCTCTGTTTTTGACTCAAGATTAAAACATATGGGAGTCATTCTTCTTTTGGACACTTAGGTTCATATTTTGAGCTTGTTTGAACCTTTTATTTTCTATCCTAATCTACCTAACTGATAAGCCAAGATTAAGTTGTTTGGAAAATCTGATTCACTAACCTATCAGCAGTAAATTTAGAACTAATTAGTCATGATTAGGCTATATGACTAACTAGGAGTGTGTTTTTAGGAGTGGCATTTGAGCTTGCACACTTTCAGATTTTGTTTCTCTTTTTTGGTATGGGGCTTGTACCTTTCTTGTTTTTACAATCTTCCCTCTTTTCTCTTTTCATTGTTTTTGTATTTTTGATTTTTCTAACTTTGAATGCAATAGTGGATGAAATATTTATAAAAATAAAAAGGATAAAAAGGCTTCAAAACATGATAGGATTAAGAGAAGTAATGTTTGAGCATCCTGCCATTGACAGGACCCCCAAATAGTTCAGCTCCATTCAACTCCTGCAAGAAATAGGCATTGTTACCAGCAGCAGAATGAATAAGATAAGGGCCAAGCCATAAGTTCTCAAATTTCCCATGCTTGCCCTTGTCTTCTCTCCTTGAATTCCACTTTAACACTTTTTCCCCAACATTGAAATTGCTGGCCTTTGTTCTTCTATCAAAAAGCTTTTTGATGCTCTCTTGCTTTTGTAATGCTCTGTTATAAACCTCCTCTCTATTTTGCTGAAGATGAATGGTCTGATTTATTCTTCTGATCATGTCATTGTCTTTAGACTGTACTTCTTGAAAGAAATTCATAACTGGTACACCAAGGTTGGTTGGAAAAATTGCATCTGTACCATACACAAGCTGATAGGGTGACATCCCAATAGATTTCTTAAGTGTTAATCTGTCAGCCCATAGTGCATGCACTAGCTTTATGTGCCAAGACTTCTTGTTGTCCTCCAACAAATTCTTGATTATGTTCACCAAACTCTTGTTTGAGGATTCTGCTAGCCCATTACCTTGAGGGTAATAAGCAGTAGAATGCCCCAATGTTATCTGATATTTTTGACAAAATTCAACCATCTTTTTGGATCCAAATGCTGCTGCATAATTAGTGATGATCTTCCTAGGACAGCCAAATCTAGAGAGGATATGAGTCTCCATGAATTTAATGATGAGAGAGTCATTGGCTTGCCTAGAAGGGATGGCTTCTATCCATTTGGTAAAGTAATATGTGGCAGTGAGAATCCATCTATGCTGGGCAGATGATGGTGGATGGATTTCTCCTATGAAGTCAAGTCCCCACTATTGAAAAGGGGCTTCAATAGTGATTGGATGCAAAGGTAGGGGAAGCAATTTTATTTTTCCTTCAAAAATTTGGCATTTATGACAGGAAATTATCATCTTGTGTACATCAAGAAAGAGAGTGGGCCAATAGTAACCAGCCTTCAAGATTTTGTTGGCTGTTGTCTTCCAGTAGAGGTGGCCTCCACATTCTCCTTCATGGAACTCGTGCTTAACCTTCTCTACATCATTCTCAGGCAAACATTTACGCAATATCCCACTTGCATTTTTCCAATAAAGACATTTATCTATAATGCAGTAGTTTACAACTTTTAACTTTAAAAACATTGCCTTTGTTTTTGATAAACCAGGATGCGTATTTAAATTAAGAAAAACAAATAAAATATCAGCATACCAAGAGGAATTCATAAAATAGTCTTCAACAATGGGGGTTGAGAGTTCCTCTTGTTCATCTAAAGCATTTATCATATTAATATCAAGAACTTCAAAATTTGGTTCAGCCATTAATCTAGCTAGACCTTGGCCTTTGATGAGTTTAGTGGGCTTGATTTCCAAATATATTCAAGTATCACAACTATCCACTTACCTCTCTTACCATCTGGGTCTTGTGTTAGAATTTCTTTCACAACTGAATTTGGGACAAAGGAAATGATGTGTGAGTGAAGGATGGATACTCTGAAGTCTTTTAAAGCTTTGACCAAAGCAAAATCTTGCTTTTCCATGATGTTATACTTCAGATGAGCATATCTCAATGCCTTTCTAAAGAATGCAATAGGCTGCTCTTGTCCCTGTGGATTTTTCTGCAATAGGACAACAGCTATTGTATGTTCTGATGCAAATGAAAAAATATAAAAATCTTTTGAAAAATCAGGAGTTATTGGGACTAATGTTTTGGTTAACGCTTGTTTCACCAGCTCAAAGGACTTCTTTGCTTCCAAGGTCCATTTAACTCCTTGCTCCTTTTTCAGCATGTTTGTAATGTTTCTAAGGAGTTCAGCCAAGTTGGGTATGAACCTTCTCAAGAAATTAATCTTTCCAATGAAATATTGGAGTTCCTTGATGTTTCGAGGATGAGAGATTTGCAATATAGCCTCGATCCTTTTTGGGTCTATCTTAATACCCTCTTCTGAAATGATGTGCCCAAGAAGTTTACCTTCTTGGAGACCAAATAGTGTTTTATTTGGGTTTAAATATATCCCAAACTTTCTGCATTTCTCGAATACTTTCCTCAAGTGTTCTAAGTGCTCTTCATCTGTCTTTGAAAAAACAGTAACATCATCAAGGTAAATAATGATGAAGTAGCCCAATTCCTCCGAGAATGCAATTTCCATGGCTCTCTAAAAAGTAGCACCAGCATTAATTAGACCAAAGGGTATTTTCACATACATGAAAGTGCCCCAAGGTGTAGTAAAGGTTGTCTTTAATTGATCATCAGGATGAACTAAAATCTGATTATATCCTGAATAGCCATCTAGCAAAGAAATTATTTTTGAACCAACTATCCTTTGTAAAATATGATCCATCTTGGGAAAAGGGTAGTTTTCCTTCAATGAGGCTTTGTTTAAGTCTCTAAAGTGTATACAAAGCCTAATCTCTCCTGTTTTCTTCCTAACTGACACCAAATTAGACACCCACTCAGAATATCTAATAGAGACAATAATACCAGCTTCATACATTTTCTTGATTTCCTTCTCAACCAAAGGTAACTAAACAAGGTTTATTCTGCGGAGTTTTTGTTTAAATGGCTTTTGGTTTTCCTTGAGAGGTATTTTGTGCTGAATTATTTTAGTGTCATAGGATTTCAGATCCTCATAACTCCACGCAAAAACAACAGAAAATTCTTTAAACAACTCTATGTATTTTAGTTTTATGTGAGCTGGTAAAGTTTTAGACAGTTTGATCATTTTCAGTTTTAGTTCACTGCCTATATTACACTCTTCAACTTCAGTCTCGACAGGCTCTAGTTTCGGTTTCTTGGCCACATCGTTGAAATCAAAAAACTCTTCTAAAGGGGCTAGCCCCTTTGGAAAACTTTGATTTTTAGATTGCAGAGTTTCTAAGTCTTTTGTTTGTAACTCTGCAATCATTTCTGTTGTGTTTTCAAGTTTGTTAGATAGCAGATTTACATCAGCTATCTCAGGAGACTTTTCTTCTTCATCAAGAAAATTTTCTTCACTAGGACAGTCTGTTTCATAGTCTGAATCTGAACTTGGTAGTTCAAATTCATTTCTGAACTGCATGAAGTCTTCTATTTGTTTGTCTCCACCAAACACTTGCCAATACTTCTCGTTATCAGGGACAGCTGGTCTGAATTTAATTTGTGTCATGCATTCTTTAGTTTCATAAGGCATTAAGCAGGTTCTAGTGGAAAAATCTAAAATGTGGGCCATGATATTCCTTTTTCTTGGGACAAAAATCAATTGGGATTCCTCAAAAGTTTTTAATAAATCCATGACATCGTTCCGATAGGCTCTAAGTCTAGGGTGATTAGCGTTGTATTCCCTGTTCACTTGCCTAATGATTAACTCTGAATCTCCATGCACTTTTATTCTTTTGGTTCCTAATTTTTTCAACAAATGTAGGCCTAAAACAAGGAATTCGTATTCCTCTATGTTATTCGAACACTGAAAATTTAATATGTAGGAATGGCCTTCCATGTGGTTTTTCTTAGTGTTACGTATCTAGACGCCTGCACCAGCATTTCTCCTAGTGCAAGACCCGTCGAAGTTCATACTCCACAGAGGATTAGTTTTAGGTTCAATATTTTGATTATTATCCTCTTCAACTAGCGTGCTTTCGGATTGTTCTTGAAAATCAGCACTATGTTGAATTTGTTTTAATTCCTCGGGTTTTTCACTACGTTGAGGAACGCTTTCTTGACTCTCAAGGTTTAAAAGCAATGGATGCATGATTTGTAGCTCTAGACCTGTGTTTGGTTTGCTGTAGTTTTTCAGGTTTAGCAAACTGTTTTGACACTTTTGCGTTGTCTTCCTCCTCCTCTCTATTTTCCATTAAATCAGTTAAGGTCACTTGTTCACTGAAAGTTTCATCGTTGAAAAGGATAAATGAATCAAGGCCTGTGTTTACAGAATAAAGAGGAGAGTTTTGCGGTCTGTCTTGGCTAGTAACCATGTATTGCATATGGGACTCCTTGTAAATTCTTCTAGTCTAATTGAAAACAGGGATGGTCGCATATGTCATGTCCATCTGCATAGTTCCTTGTAACTTAGCTCCCCAAGATCTTGATAATAGCATTCCATACTTTGGGGGGACATCAGCCACAAAAATATCCATTACTAAACATTTGGGTGGAATTTGTGCTAAGTTAACACAGAGGTATTTGATTAATCCTAAACATTTACTCTGCTTGAGTCAAAGGAGTAAAGGTCTTTGTAAGGTCTGGTGATTTCAATGCCTAGGCTCTCCATTACAGCTTTGGGCATTAAATTGTGAGAGGCCCCGGAATCATGCATAGTGTTATGCAAAATCTTGTCATGAACATTTAAACTAACATAAAAAGGAGGAACTAGTCCCTCTTGATATCTACCTTCAATCTTAGGACCGAATATGAGCTCTGGTTGGTCATCATTAAGACTGAGAGTATCATTATTCTCTTCTATGTTAAAATCCTTAAAAATTTGAGATCTATATACATTCTGGGCAGCTAACTCAGTGAGAGGAACAAATATTTTAATTCTGGAAATTTCCTGCTCCAAGCTAAAAGGAATCTGATTCTTTGAAGTGCTTGTCTCAGCCTTATTAACTGCCACTCTATCAGCAAAATCAATTTGTTGATTTCCTCTATTTACATTGGTTAGAGTTGTTTTAACAGAAGCATTAGCTGAGGTGCTAACACTACTAAGGTCTGCACTCTATTTTGCATTGTTTTGAGTGCCTTTCTCTTTACCTTTATCAGAATTTCTAGCCACTATTTTATCTTTCTGTTTTGTAACTTTGGGTTTATTTACAGTGTTGTTTTGTACAGATTTTTCAGAGGTTTTAGTTTTGGGAGTCTCTTGATTTCTTTTACTCCTAAGGTCGTATTCCTTTGGAGACTCTATGATGACATTTTCCATGTCTTGATAATAACTTTCATCCTTATCTCTTTTGTCATCATAGGGTGTGTATAGACCTTGTTTTCTATCATAATGAACTTCAAAGTCATCATTATTTACTCCCAACATGTTTATATCATCTTCCTTTGTTTGTTCACTTGATTCTTCAACCTCACTGACAAAGTTTTGATGAAAAGGAGGAGTGATATTTTGATCATCTTCCCTTGGTTTATTCTGAGATTGATTTCTCCTAAAATTCTGATTCTGGTTTTGATTTATGTTTTGAGGAGCTGTTTGGTTTTGGCTTGATTTTGCTCTCTCAAGAATGCTCATCTTTTTCATCATCTCCTCCATCATTCTTTCCATCTTTGAGCTGGACGTGGAAGGTGTAGATTCCTCTCTAAAGGACACTCTCTTTTCATTCTTCATTCTTGCTCTTTTCTCCATTAAGTTAACTTCCACAGCAAGAGCTCCTTTTTTCATATCTTCAAGGGTTAAGGGATCTCTCTCTCTCAGTTGATAGGCCATTTCAGGATCAAATCCTTCAGGAAACTTGTTTAAAGCTGAGCCTTGTGGAGTTTTTAGGTCCAAGGGAAGTGCATAATACACATTGTTAAATCTAGTGCAGTAAGCTTGTACACTTTCCTCAGTGTTTCTGTGAAGATTTTTGTAGTCCGAAAGTATTTGGAGAGGGTTCTTCTTCACTTCCCATTTGTTTAAGAACCACTGGTGGAATTCTTGGAGATAATTTATACTGTGAGGGGTTAAGCCTTTGAACCATTTTCTTACTTCTCCCCCTAAACTCTGAGCAAATAATCTAAGTTTGACAGGTTCATCACCAATTTCATTTCTTTCAAAGTAGTCATTCATGTTATCCACATGTTGTGAAGCAATAATATCATTACTGACATCATACAATGGTATCTTGGACTGATAGTCCTGTGGAATATTGACTAAGGGTACAGGAAGGACTAAGGGAGCATACCATGCTGCCATGATAGGAGGTGGAGGTGGATTTACAAGAGGTGGATTAATAAGAGGGAAAGTGGGTTGAAGCGGAGTGGTTTGGATAGTGGATGTATGAGGAACAGAGGTGGAAGTACCAACAATAGATTGTTGAGCTGACCTTGGATGAGAGACACCTAAATTGTGAAGGAAATGTAAATCAGTTGGTGTGGTTTCTCTACTACCAGGATGTTCACTTTTTTCTGGGGATGAAAGTGAAGACTCTGAATCTAGCTGATCTAAATCATCAAGTGACCTAGTTCTGAATGGATTTCTTAAGTCAACTTGTGATTGTTGTAGAGCTGCAAGGTTTTCTGGAACAGAATTAGCTCTAAAGGGTGATCTAAAAACAGTTGAAGATTTAATCTTAGGAGACTTCCTAAGGATAATTTCAGGGTTATCAACTGTCTCAAGAGGGTCTGGGTCGAGATAGGCTATAGTATGAATATTTCTAGGAGCCACTATGCTGTGTTTTTCAGACCTAAGTAAACAAGAAAATTTTATCCAAATATGACAATATTTAAGAGGCAAACTGATCTTTTTAATCAAGAAAACTTTAATCCTAAAGTCCTCTAACTGAGTTTGTATGATGTTATGATGATAATGGGTCTTCCCAGTGGAGTCTTAAGGTCTTTTTAGGATTTTTGGAGTCACCAGGTGGAAATTTTTAGCTCTTTTGTAGGTAAAAGGTTTTATGGTCCACCACCATGTTTATTGAATACCAATCTGAAATATTTTTGGGTTTTCTAAGTTATTTTTTAGTCCTATTGGTTCTAAGAGTGTCCTAAATCTGTTTCAAAACTTAGCTACGGTGATGAGACAAAGACAGTCTATTCTTATGGCTACGCTAGTTGATCCTTCAAGGTTTGATAATTTCTTATAAGAATCCTAAGGTTTCCTTAGTTTGTCACTGATTCAAACACGTTTTATCATGATTACCATTTTCTTGGTAGTGCTTGAAGAGGGCTACTTGTACTCACTGAACACTGAGTGTTTGGCCAGAAATGTTATGCCCGATGGCTCAACTGGAAAACAGAACAAATGTCATTAAATCAAGAGGTTTCCTGAGGTCTCAAAACCTGTATAGGTGTAATTTCACTCAGAACTCCCCAGCAGAGTCGCCAGAAATGTTAGCTCCTCGTAATTCCAGCAGATTGGTGAGACCAAAACTGCGGAGAGAACACTTGAACCACTTTGGGATTCTAAGATCTAGCCCTCCTAAATCCGGAGAGGGATCTCTCCAATAAGTGCAAAGATTGATTTATCTTTAAGGCTTGAAATGTGTGATATTAGGCTAGTTATTAAGAGCGAGGGTTTTTGTTTGTTTTGGATGGTTGAGCATGATTTTAGTTGAGTGGAAAGTCCTAAAATGGAAAAATTTTCAAAGGTGTGAAGTTGCAAGCAATCAGAACAAGATTTGGCTGATAGGATAGATATGACGTTGGTTTTTAGTCCATTGGGCTATGGAGTCATAAAAGGGTTTAATTGTGCAACAATTTCAAGAGTGATCCAAGGGAAAAGTCATCTGTATCACAAGATATTTGAGATAAAATGATGGAATGGAACAATAAAAGTGTTGAAGGGGTGGAAACAGACAATAATTTGAACTAGTATTTATCATTCTATCCAAACAAGAAAATCCCTTTAAGTAATTGTTTAAAACCAACCAAGGACAGGGCTAACCATAGAATTCTTGGATAAGTTCGTATTAAAGTTGACTCAACAGAAAAAAAATCCAGTAATCCACATAATTACTTTAAGAAGGGATGAAAGCAAATAAGAAAAACAAAGGGCATCTTAAGATCAGATAAGATACTTTTAAATCTAGACTGCTTTCGGCATACTCTTAGGGAAACTTTCAGAACTACCTTTGGAGAAAGAAGCTAGAAAACAGGGCACACCATCACTTTTCTAGTCTAAATTTACTAAGAAAATAATGAAAATAACATTCAAGAACAATGTTTAAAGTAAACAGTAGGACGAGGGAACGCCGGCATTCCTAACTGCTCGAACTGTATTGAATCATTCTTAAATACACAATTTGGAGGAAAACATTGAGATAAAGCTTATCAGTCAGAGAAGGGTACTGTAAACAGTAAATCCTAACTCTATTCTTGTTGTTCTTTATCAGAGAATAATGGACAAAATGGCATTCATGAAAGACAAACAATAACACAGAAAGAAGAACTTCACCGTGATATAGACCAGGATCCCAAGAATCAGCTTGTTGATTGATTTCAAACCAGTTACATTCTTCAAGTCTAATGTTTCAGTTCAGCAATCATCTTCACTTCTCAGCCTAACTTATTTGATCACAAACAGAGCTTCAAGAGCCTATGAACACTATTTACATGTAGAATTTTTGAGCATAAGTATATTTTAAATTTCTACAACCAACCCTCTACAATGAGCTCTTCGAGAAGATTTTATAGAGAAATGAGGAGGTCGAATGATAGAAAATATCTACAGGCTCAATTAATACGTTTTAATGCTTCTCGGCCTTTGAGGGGCTCAATGGAGAAGTTTACAGATTTTTCTCTGTATTAATTGGCTTTACATTAAGTATTAGGCTCGTTGGGGAGATTTATTTGACTTTAAGGCTTTCCCTTATCTTTGTAATAACTTCTCTGACAGTTTAAATTAGTTTCTTCGATTTGGAATAACTGTTCAGCTGTATTAAGGCAGATATGCTTTTTTATGGTAGTAACTATGTTGTCTTTTGAATGCTTTGAGGCTACAGGTGGCTTTGGTAGCTGAGAGGATTCAATTAGCCTCTAATGTGGCAGTGGAGGCATTCTTTATCTGATGGATATTTTTGTTTTGACCTAAAACAGGACTAATTTGCTTCTGCTTTGTGTGTTAGGCATAATTAGGCCTAATTGTGTCTTCTGTTCTTTAAACTGCTTTTGATTTAGTGGATTAGGCTTTTGATTGTCGATCTTAGCCGTAATCCCTCAAAACTGTGAAAACAACTTTCAATTCTTCATTTCTGATTTGATTGGATCTTCAACACTGATACTCTCTATTTTAATTATCCTTTGCTGTGTCTTGTTGATGTGCAGGTGTTACAGGGTTCTTATAACGGTATCAGTGCTCATGAGGCACTGATAAAACATGGTGTTGAACCCTGTAGATGGATACTCTTTGATAAATGAAAGCCTAGAGGATCATCATCCTCGACTTTTATTTTTCCTTTAAAATAATTGGAAATCCATTTAAAACCTACACAAACAAAAAATATTAAGAAAATCCTGTGTATTTTTGGTTTAACTGCTTCAGAGGTTGCGGTTTAGAGCGTGGTTGTTGGATGGAAGCATCCAACGTCAGAGATTGCGTGTTGAGGTTCAAAGGGAAGCGGTTGATTTAAACGGTGGTGAGATTAAGTTAGGGTCGTTGATCTGTGTTGATCAGCGGTTGAAATGGATCGAGAAAATATAAAGCAAAGGGGTCACTTTATAAAGAAATGGTCGATAATGCGAAGAAATGGCTTAGAAAATGTTTGGCGGAGGAAATACGAAAAAAGGAAATTCAGGGTTTCTCAGATGATCCTGGGCCGTCGGATCAAATTGGCCCCTGAGATCAACAGTTGTGGTTGATATATGAAATCCCTTGGAAGAAGGTAGAGGGCGACAGTTAAATGCTCAGATTAAATTCGGGTTGTTGATCTGCAGAGATCAACGGCAGAAGACGAACGTGATGGAATGCAGTGGAAACAAGGGAATGTGGTTTCGGACCAAGAAATCAGTGGTATCGCGAAGCGAAAAATCGGGTAGCCGGTTTCACCTTTTTGAACGCGATATGCATCTTAGCCCGACATGTGGCATTTCAAAACCACTTATATCGCATAGCTCTTGGAAAATTAACCTTCGTGCTTAAATCTGCGCGAAAATGCACGTCAGCTGTCAGATTAGGGGTCTTAGATCTTACGGTCGTGGAAAGAGCGCGATATTGATAAGATGCACGAGCGGAAGTAGGTAGGGTGGTTTTATTATGGACCGTCAGATTAGGGAATCGACTACGGAGATCTGATCTGGGAAAGGGTAGGACCCAGGGCGTTGGGCCCATCGGGATTAATCTGGATTGTTAGATGAAATGGATCAATGGTGGAGATTGAATCTGGGGTAAAATAGAATAAAATATGAGGCGAAGAATGTTTGAATATGAGCCGTTGATCTACAGAGATCAACGGTGGAGATTTCCCGAAGAAAATTATAGAGCGGGATTTATGAAATTAACCAAAGGTGGGAGGATCGATCTGGACCGTCAGATCTTAGGGCATGGACGGCCCAGATTCAATCGGAGGTTTGCGATCGGTGGGGGCAAAAGGTGCAAGGCGCCAATGCAATTGAGTGATAGCCATCGATCTAAGGATCAGATCGACGGTGGGAAATGTATTGGAGTTCGAAAGGCGGAGGAATTGGGCTTTGGGAAGGATCGATGGAGATCGTCAGATCTGATCTGACGGGGGAAGATCAACGGCTAAGGATCCATCGAGAGAGGACAATCGAGAAGGGGGAATAAAAATTTTAAACGCGCCCGATGGAAATCTCCGATGCGAGATTGTGCAGGCCGTTGATCTGGTTTATGATCAATGGTCGGGATTCACTTAAACCATGAACCGGCAGAAACCTTTGAAACATAAGAAAAATGGGTTTTATTGAATTTACAAAGGAAAATTTCATCGGGGAAGGGTTTATTTATATGTTTAAGCACCCGATTGCGGGCTCTTGGGTTATATGAAGAATGAAAAGGCTCGGGGCTTATAATAAAGGGGCTCATCGACATGAAGGGTTTTATAAAACAAAAAGACTTGTGTTCGTCGAAAAGTTCCGATGCGATAAGCGCTTTTGGACATAGCGCTTGGTTCTAGCGCTAGGGTATATGTGGGGAAGTGGTTTAGGGGGCTTACCTGAAGGGGGCTAAATCCTGTAATGAAAAAAATGGATTTTTTATGGATTTTCAATGGTTTTCAAAGGGATTTGAGGGTTTCGGATAAGGTAAAAATGATTTTTTAACCTTATAAAGGGGTTTTATGAAGGGAAGAAGGGAATAAAGGAATAATAGAGGAATCTTATGGGAGTAAAGGGGATAAAAATGGAGGTTAATATTGAGTGATAGGAGGGGTAAAATGAGGGGAAAATGGAGGCTTTTGCAGCAGTCTTTTCTTCATGAAAACAACCAATTTTCAGAATTAAAAGGGAAACAACAGTGAAGATTAATCAAAGAATAAGATTTCTTCATAAGACTTCAAGAACTAACAATTTTGCAATAAAACTTGTTTCTTGAAGGCTTAAAAAATGATTTAGCCACCATTTGATATGACAAATTTTATAGGTGGCTAACATTATTAACAATATTTATCATCAAAACAAATAGAGGTAACTAAGAAAATTCAAAATTAAAATTACCAGGTTAATCTCAAACATATTTAGCATATTTAAAATTATTATATTAATATTCATATCTTCGATAGATTTTCCAAGATCTTCCTTGGCCACATACGACTGAAACTGTCACGCCCCTAACCTTCGGTTCCCCTTTTGCAAGCCATGCGGCACCGACTGAACACCTACTTTTTCTTTTCAACATTTTTTGGACTACACCTCTCTATTTTTCAAGTGTTAATATTCACTTCATTAAGTTATGTTTTTGCGGAATAAAAACATACAACAACTCATAAATATGCAATAGACCAATTTATAATTATAACAACAATTTTATAATTGATATAAAAGATATGCACACTATTTTTTATACAGGTCGTGAACCTGCTTTTACATGGAAAAATGTTCACAACTCGACCCTTCGGATAATCTGGCATTCATGCAAATCGGAGTCACACGAATCGACCTTGTTGCATGCAATCTCTGCACGTAGTCACTGTCTGAAACCAGCAACACGACTCAACCTTTATCACCAAATGCACTGCATGCGGTCATGAGTCACTCACCCGAGTCGACCGGGACCTTTTCCAAATCTCCTGCCCATTGCACGCTACACGCTAAACATGACCGCACCAACCACAGAAATGACTTGACCCTGTTCACCTGTTGTTGTGTTCTGTGTGAACTACTCGCACTATGGGCTCATCCGCAACCTGTATCACAGTCGAACCACAGACCCGCTGTATTGACGGACTGTGTTGTCCGTTTTGGATGACTGAATTCGATGATCCTAACCACTCCACTCATTGTTGTATTTATACACGACTCAACCTCCGTTGTGTGGCATGTTGGGGGTGACTCGAGCCAACCCAACACTCACCCTCGCATATGTAAACTCTCGTTGTAACATCCGTTGTCACGTCGGCTTTGGCCGCTCAGCTATAAAGCGACGATTGATGCGCTGTATTATTTATGTCACTCGAGCATCGCCCTTGTCTGCCTTCGTTCGCCAATATTATAACTTTTCCTCTTCGGTTACAGTGTTAAAATATGCCCATAACATCACTAGGCGCCTGAGTTCACCCAAGGCGCTCACAAGCGTGCCCGTCATCGCGGCGCGCAACCATCCAACCATTTGCTCAATTGCGCCTGGGTTGGGTGCCTGACTCACCTGAGTCTTGGGACACCAACTATTGGGCCTGACATACTCCCCCACCTTGATTCATTGCCTTCCTCGTCAATCTACTAGACCTCATCAACTACTCATCAAACTCCACAATCTCCTTTCGCCAATTCCACAACGAATCCTCAGATTCCCATCTCGTTTCCTCTGGTTCATCTCTCCACTGAATTATAAACTCCCTCCAGGTATTACTCCTGAGACTTGTCATTCGAAGATCAAGGATATTCTCCAAAATCAAGCCTGGTCTGTCTACTATAATAACTCGACCTCTCGATGGTGCTGCTCACTCAGGATGATCATCATCAAGTCTGCATTTCTTCAGTTGACTCATATGGAAAACATGATGTCTGGAACACATGTGGTTCGGAAGCTCTAGTTCATATGAAACTTCACCAACCGGCTTTTTTATTTGGAATGGCCCCTCATATCGTCTCGTCAAAGACCTAGCAGTCCCCTTAGGTGGTTGAGACCAGTGATTCGCAAAAGAACCATGTCTCCAACATCAAAGTGTGCATCCCTCCTACCTTGTCTGCCCATTTCTTCATTCTCCCTGCAATCTCATGCAAGTGAATCCGTGCTAACTCCAAGGCCTCCTCCCATGCTGACAAGAACATATTGGCATGCGGGCTCTTCAAAAATCCTCCCGATAGCACTGTGTGTGGCACAACTAGCACCTATCCATTGAACAACGCAAATGGGGTATAACCAGTTGCGGAACTCTTGTGCATGTTGTAGCTAAACTGAGCCACATCCAAGGGTTCGGCCCAATTCTTCTGATTAGTCATAACAAAATGTCTCAAGTAGTCCTCCATCAATGCGTTAATGTATTATATTTTCCCATCTATCTGCGGATGGTAACTTGAACTCTGTAGAAACTCTATCCCAACTAGCTCAAACAAGTTGTTCCAAAACTTCCCTATAAAGCGTGGATCCCTCTCAGATACGATACTCAAAGGTATCCCCCAATACTTCACAATGTGTTTGAAGGAAAGCTCAGCTATCCTCTCTGCTCCACATGGTATCTTCGTTGGAACAAAGGTAGCATACTTGGAAAAAAAATTGACAACAACCATGATCTCGTTATACCCATGCACCATTGGTAATTGAGAAATGAAGTCCATTGAGACGCTCATCCATGGTCTCTCTAAGATCGGTAAAGGCTGCGACAATCCTCCATGTCTCTGAGTGTCTGATTTGTCCTATTGACAAATGATGCGTGTATGTACATACTCCTCCACATACCACCTCATATTTTCCCAGAAGTATCCCCTCTCCAATAATGCCATAGTCCGATGTTGCCCCGGGTGGCCAACCCAAGCTGAGTTGTGGCACTCCTTCAAAAGGTGCCTCCTAAGTCCTGATGACTTTGGAATGTAAAGTCAGTTCCCATAGAACAAGAATCCATCCCGTAAGTGAAACTTACATGTCTTCCCTTCCTTTACAAGCTTCAGAATCATCTTCACTAGTGTATCTGTTTCCACACTAGCTCGATGTCCATTTTGCATCTCCTCGGTCATATTAACCTTGCTCCTTGTCCTTTCAGACCAGTCTTCCCCATATAGAGTTGCTAGTTGTCCCTTTCTACTAAGGGCACCTACAACAACATTGAGTTTACCCAGCCTGTACTCAAGGGTCATGTCAAACTCTGCAAAGAAGTCTTTCCAATGAGCTTTCTTCACTGACAGCTTCAGTTTTGATGCAAAATAACTTGCAACAATGTTTTTAGTCTTGAAAACGAATGGTATTCCAACCAAGTAATGTCTCCAAACATGTAGACAATGAATGATGGCAATCATTTCCTTCTCAAGGACCGAATATCTGCACTCTCTATCTTGTAACTTCTGACTTTCATACGCCACTGGATGCCCATCTTGCAATAGAACCCCTGCAAATGCAAAATCTGATGCATCAATGTGGACCTCAAAGGATCTCTCGAAGTCAAGTAGCCTCAGTATCAGTGTTGTCACCATCCTTCTCTTCAGCTCTCCAAAAGCCTCACGATGCTTCTCTGTCCAATTCCATCGCTTCCCCTTCTTCAAAAGGTATGTCAGTGGTGCAATTACCTTGGAATACCCTTCTACAAGCTTTCGTTGGTAATTGGTCATCCCCAAGAAAACTTTCATATCATGGACATTCTTCGGTTCCGCCCAATCCTCTATCGCCTTGACTCTGCTCGGCTCCATCCGTATGTGGCCTTGTCTAACAATGTGGCCAAGGAACAAAATCTCGGTTTTTTTTTACTTCTTTAAGTACAATTGATGTTTCTTCAGTGCCTCAAATACCAATGCCAAATGCTACTTATGATCCTCCATGTTATCACTGAAAATTATGATGCCATACAAGTACACAAGAACAAATGTGTCAAGGTATGGACGAAGTACAACGTTCATTAATGTGCAGAACGTGGCTGGAGTGTTGCACAAACTGAATGGCATGGCTAGGAATTTAAAGCTTCCATATCTCATCACAATCATGGTCTTTCTCTCATCTCCTTCAGCTATCCGCACCTGATAATACCCTGTCTCAATTCCAACTTGGAAAACACTCGGGCTTTCGCAAGTTTGTCAAAAACAATCCGCTGCTAGCAGCAAAGGATATATGTTCCTTATAGTTTTCTTGTTCAATGCACGATAATCACAACACATCCTTAATTCATCTGTATCCTTCTTATTTTGGAGAAATACTGGAGCACAATATGGGGACCTTGAAGGTCGAATGAACCTTGCTTCAGAGAATTCTTTTAGCTACTTCTTCAACTCTTCCAATTCCGGCCCTAACAATCGATAGGGATCTTTGGTTGGAGGTTGCTTCCCCGACTCTAGCTCAATAGAGTGGTCCACTGCACGTCTAGGTGATAGTACTTTTGGAAGCTCATCAGGCATAAGATCCCCTTCAGTACATCGACAATATCTGCAGGAATAGGTGTCCCCATCCCATCAACATCAACTCCACGAATCACTGTTGCAAATGTCTTGATTTGGTTGGAGGTTGCTTCCCCGACTCTAGCTCAATAGAGTGGTCCACTGCACGTCTAGGTGATAGTACTTTCGGAAGCTCATCAGGCATAAGATCCCCATATTGCTTCAGTACATCGACAATATCTGCGGGAATAGGTGTCCCCATCCCATCAACATCAACTCCACGAATCATTGTTGCAAATGTCTTGATCTATGGGTCCTTCATGACTTTAGCAGAAACATGTTGCACAATCACTTTCCTACGCTGCTCATGGGTAGGTAAAGTCCACCATCGTGAGTCCTTCTCAATCACTATCTTCCTTTCAGAGGGTTTAACAACGACCTTGTTACCCTTCAAAAATTCCTGCCTTAATATCATGTCAAAGTCGCTCATCTCCATCACAGTGAAGTCCAGACAAGTCTAAACAACCCTACCAATCACCAATATGAACGACACTTCGTTTTCCAAACCCGACACTTTAATCCTGGAGTTCACTGCCTTTACTTCAACTTCAGTGGGAAGAAGTTGCAGCCCAACTTCCTTTGCTACATCTGTCGTCATCAAATTATGTGTGGTCCCTGTGTCCACCAATTCTTGCACTTTCTTGCCTAGAATGTCTAAGTCAAGAAACCCCGAGATATGCAACCAAGTTTTATAAGAAACTTCAGATTGCATACATACCTAGTAATTTCATCTTTTTACGCTGGCTCTGATACTATTTTTCACGCCCCCAACCTTCGGTTCCCCTTAGGTAGGCCGTGTGGCATCGACTAAGCGCCTACTTTTTCTTTTCAACATTTTCCAGACTACGTCTCTCTATTTTTCAAGTGTTAATCTTCACATCATTAAGTTATGTTTTTGCGGAATAAAAACATACAACAACTCATAAATATGCAATAGACCAATTTATAAGTATAACAACAATTTTATAATTGATATATAAAAATTAGCACGTTATTTTTATACAAGCCGTGAACTTGTTTTTACATGGAAACACGTTCACGACTCGACCCTTCGGAGAGTCTGTCGTGCACGCGGGTCGGGAGTTACACAACTCGACCCTGCTGCGCGCAATCTCTACACGTAGTCGTTGTCTGCAACCCGCAACACGACTCAACCTTTATCGCCGAACGCATTGCACGCTACATGCAGTCACAGGTCACTCACCCGAGTCGACCTGGACCTCCACCAAATCTCCTACCCACTGCACGTTGCACGCTGAACGTGACTGCACCAATTGCAGACCTGACCTGACCCTGTTAACCCATTGTTGCATTCTGTGTGAACAGCTTGCATTGCGGGCTCATCCACAACCTGTATCGTCGTCGAACCACAAACCCGTCATATTGCCGAACTATGCTATCCATTTTGGATGATCAAATTCGATGATCCTAACTGCTCCACCCGTCGTTGTATTTATACACAACTTGACCTCTGTCTTGTGGTGTGTTGGGGGCTCACGGTGAACCCGAGTCGACCCAACACTCACCCTTGCATATGTAAACTCTCGTTGTAACATCAGATTTGGTCGCTCAGCTATAAAACGATGATTGACCCACTGCGTTATTTATGTCTCTCAGTCACCGCCCTTGTCTGCCTTCCCGCCAATATTATAACTTCGCCTCTTCAATTACGGTGTGACAATACACCCATAATGTCGCTAAGCGCTGAAGTTCACCTGAGACGCTCACAGGCGGGCCCGTCGTCGTCGTGCATGCCCATCCAACCATTTGCTTAAGTGTGCCCCCGTTGGTCGCCCGACTCACCCAAGTCATGGGACGCCAATTCATGGGCATGCCAAAAACCAACCACGATCCATCTTAACTCTGAATCTATCAAGTGTTGAGAGATTTTATCCCTCTCGGTGCTTGATAGATCTAAAGTTAAAATGGATCATAAAATAGTCATAAATGAATGATCATTGACATTCATTTATTAATATGTTAATATTAATAATAATAAATTACAAAATTGAGTAGATATTTGATTTTTTTATTTACAATAATGAGGCTTGGAATATATCCTAAAATTGCATTTGTTTAATTAAGAGTTTTTTTGGTCCCTTAAAGTAACCACTCCCAAGATAGACATAAGACATCTGGCTCACTTAAAGTAAGAGCTCCCAAGTCATATAGTCTCCCCTTACAAACCACCAGGACCACCTGCGAATACTTATGGACGACATACTTACAGCTAATGGACCATCAAGACCTCTGGCCACTAAATACTTATGGATGACCAATGGACCATTAAGACCACTGGCAACTAATTTCAAATCCGTAGTCTAATCAGACTACTTTTTAGCTCTAAAAATCATGGAAATTCCGGTAAGATTTTAAGAAAATTTGGCAGTGATTTTTGTAAATCCATGTTATAACTATCAAGCTTTAATATTTTGGGTGCCCTAGTTATTTTTTATGGTGCTGAATCTATTTCCACCATCAAAATCATGATTCAAACATTGTTTCTGTAGGATTTCTTAAATTTTTTGGCTCGGATTCCGACCAATTTTGGCTGTCCGGGAAATTCCTCCGTCTCTTTAGACAACTCCAATTCCAAATAAAGTGATTTTTTTAATAATAATACTTGTTTTTCCACCATTAAAAAAAAAAAAAAAAAACTAGCAATTGCACCACATGTTGCAAAAGAAATGTCGTAAAGGAAATATCATAGGAAAGAGTAGCCTAGAAGAAATAAGTTGTTGCAAAGAAGGAGCCACTGTGAAGGAATGAAAGGCAATTTTTGCTTACATGGAAGCAGGTCATGAAGGTTTCAAAGATATTGATGGTAAGAGTTATCAACCAGAAATTTTTGTTATAGATGCTGAAATAGGAAATTGTGGGTGAAAATATATATATAAACCAACATAATATGTTCACATATATAAAAAATTTGTTATAGATATTGAAATAGGAAATTGGGGGTGAAAATCCTTTGGTGATTAATCATCCTCTGAAACAAGCATGAAATGAGCATGTAACTCAAATAAGATATTTTAAATACATTCATGTACAATGTATCTAGCATATATGTAAATAAAGAGAATTTTTATTAACAGAAATAGAGTTTACTCCAAGTTCATCTACATATTCATTTAAAAAATACAAATACAAATTACTATTTTAAATAAAAATAGTACAAAGAAACACATTAATACCTTCCTCTTATTCCTTTTAAATACCTTTTAAAATATCTAATGTTTGTAACTTATTCTTAATCACATAGTGTCAATTTTGTAAGACTATAATCGACAAGTCCCACTTTTTATAGCTTTGGTGGAATGATAGAGTATCTAAATTCCCTTACCCTTTAAGAAGCATCCTCAATTTTTGTACCACCCACCTCAACATCCAATCTAGACATCTTAGGTTATTCTAAATTGATCAAGAGTATAGAATTTTTAGGGTGGTGTTCTATGTTCACTGAAATTCCCATGATGTCCATCACTATGTATGGGGTTCATTGCAACCTTGGATATATTCTGTGAGTTGTTATGATTTTTTTCTTGTGGCTAAAACTTATTTTTGGTTGTCACCTAGTTATCATGATTCAAAACATTGTTATCATCTCAAATCCTTATAACATTAGATATATTTTGTGAGCTAATGTGATGTTTTGTTTGTCACAATGATTCAAAATTCAATTATTATACCACACTATTGACTTTCTCATTGTCTGTTTTGTTTATGAACCCTTTAAAAAAACCACAGGAACATTTGATTTTACACTCTGATCTCCCCAGCATGGGTGGGGGTTTCAAAAATTGGAGAGCAAATTGAGCGGTTATTGTTAGAAGTTGTTGTATAAGATGGGAAATTTGGATGGTTTGTAGAGAATATGGATGTCATACAGATATATATTTTGAATTTTTAGTGTCTCTGGCCACCATGCATCTAATAGGATCCATTTCAACTGAGAACGTCAATAGATCACTGTGTGAATGATAACTTGTGACATCCCTGGCCATTTTCTTTGATTGTGGATCAGGTTATAAACTAGATTACACTCTCTCTTCAAAAGACATATTGGATGAAGGGAAATGTTATGATAAAACTTGTAAAAGAATCTCTTAGGGTTATGTCAACTTACTCTATTGTTAATCACATAGAGCCAATTATGTAAGACCATAATCTACAATAAGGACTGAGTGAGTTTTTCATTTATAAGTTTTTTTTGAATTGAAAAATAAAAAAATTATAAAAGCTAAAATTATGTAGCTAAAAATGTTGTTTCAAATTTCAGAATAAAAATTTGAGTATGTTTGACATCATTGTTTAGCTACAATTAGGTAATTAAAGATAAATTTAGTGTTATTTAAGAAATGAGAATTATTAACATTCATCATTATTGCTCAAAATCAATCATGTTGTGTATATTCCACATCAATACCATGGGTGAATACCATGAGCTATTTTAATAGTATATTATTATTATTTTTGTTTTTTATTGTATTTTGACATAGTTAAAATGTTCATTACATTATGTCAATATTTTTATTTAATTTACTTTTATTTGATCCAATAGCTGAGACATGGAACACTTTGCGAGCTAGGGAAGTTGTTTTCAAAGAAAGTCAATACCATAGGTTGTTTCTATAGTTTTTTATTATTTTATTTTATTATTTTTGTTTTTTATTGTATTATGACTTAGTTAAAGTGTTCATTACATTATGTCAATCTTTTTATTTAATTTACTTTTATTTTTATTTTTGTGTAATTTGACATAGTCAAAATGTTAAACATGACATTACAACATATCTATTATCCGCTTAAAAACAATCTAACTTATTTATAAAAAAAAAAAAAAAAAAAAACAAAACAAAACAAAAAAAAACTAACATTATAAAAATATATATAAAACTATTTACATGTAGATCTAATGTCCTAAAACATTTCATTCCTGTAACATTTGATCCAATAACTCAGACATGTAAAAATCAAACTAATAACCAATCACTGAAAAAATCATTACTATAACGGAATGGCCGTATCACTGGAATTCATTACTGGCCGCAAGTCCTGGCCTTCGGCAGATACCCAACACCAGAGGCTATACTGCATTATTATTATGTATCCTTACACCGTGTACATGAATAATTCATAATAGGAATCACCAAAAGTGGTTTCAAATGATAATTGATCAAATAAGGGAACCAACCCACCCTAGCCTCCAGGGGATATTAACGCTCTGTATCGATTCCACTGCGGAAGGACTGGTAAGATTCATACAGAATGATTAATTAAAGCACTGGTAAGATACTCGCTATGACAAAGCGGACGAGGTTTTCGCTCTTGATTTTGTTCATTATCTACTGTGTGAGAATTTGCTCCACGGCACAAGAAATCTTGGAAGCTTACAAGCTCAGATTTTTCACTTGGCACAAGAAATCTTGGAAGCTTACAAGCCCAGATTTTTCACTTGGAAAATATTGGAAGAACCTTAAAACCGGAGGGCGCTTGAAAACTTATCCAAAAGAAATCTTGGAAGTTTACAGGACCAGATTCTTCACTCGAAGAATATTGGAAGAACCTTTAAACCGAGGGCGCTTGAAAACCTATCATATGACCTGGACATCCAGGAAAATTAGAAGCTAGAACAGAGGCAGCATGCTTAATTCAGACCAAGCAGGCGCCTCAGATCCCTTGTTCCAAATCTATCGATTTCAGCCGCCCCTTCGCCGGATTTCTTGACCGAGAAGCTGGGTAAAGGCAAAGATCTTGGACTTGGAGAATTCACAAACGCTGGACCGGCCCATTTCTCCGAAATAAAAGCAGGAAAATTGGGGGTTTTGTTGCGGTTGCCGTCCTCGCCGATCTCAGTTTCCAGTCCAGGCGGAGTAGCTGCTTCGGATTCTTTTGGGGAAACGGATCTTGATTTCACGGTTCGACCCTGGGAAATAAGTCTCGGATCTGAACGCATGAACTCGGTCGGGGTTACAAATAACTGGCCCGTTTTCTTGTTCACAATTTCCGGCCTGCTTGAACTATTATTGTTAGGCTTTAATGTCTGTACTCGCTTCAGAGTTGTAACTTGCCCCATTAATAGAGGATTTTTAGCCGGCTCTTTCTTCAAAATTTGGTCATCAACAGGGCCGAATTTTCCGTCATTGGCTTTATGAATTCTGTTGACGGCCTCAGGAAATGATTTTTCCTGGGGTTTGGGCTTCAAGGGCCGTTTCTTCTCAGGGTTTTCACCCTTAACCTTAGCCTTCTGAGGAGAAAAGCCATGAGGATGACCAGATTTCTTCTTGGACTGCGGATGTTGGTGAGATTTCTTGGGATAAATCAAACCGTTGAAATTAACATTCGGATGGATCTGACAATGAGTCAGAATCGGGGCGGGAAGTAGAGCAGTTCGCATATCTATCCAACTAAACAAAATGAAGGCAAGGTATGAGAAGGAGGCGAAAGCTTGCAGAATGATGTGAAGGGAGGGCAAAGAGGCAAAGAAATAGGACTCCGGTCACTGCGCGTCCCGTCGACCTTCCATGAAAGCCCTTGGAAGGGGCGAGGTATCTCTTGCATTTTATAAAAAAAATAAAAATAAACACGTTTTACTTTATTAATCTCTGCCATGCGGGATACAGACAAATAAAAACACGTTTTACTTTAGTAGTCTCTGCAACGCGGGATACAGACCACAGCCAGTTTTATATATTATTTTTTTTTGAGGATTTTTATATATTATTAAAATGACTTAAAATAACAGCTGCCATGTAGCATACAGCTCACGGGCAGTGATGGAATTTGACGGGCATTTATTTCTAGGCTGGAATTTGTGGATGTTCGTTTTCTTCGAGGTCTTAGTTGCTATAGAACACGTTTAAAAAATTTAGAAAATGTTTTTATGCTTTTATCTTTTATTTATTGGGGAATTTCCAATCTCTCATCCTTAATGGAAAAACTTTATATCTTTACTTATATCAAGGGGTTTAGGGTTGCTTTGATACTGCATTGTTCAAGGGTGTTAGATATTTTGATACAACATTGCAGAGAATTGTTTAAAAGTATTAAGGAAACGAGGAGGATAATTGATGAAATAGTCTCGAGGCCCAAAACTGTATCACCAACATTTCTCGTCTCAAAGTAGCGATCAGTGTTCTTGGACCACAACAGTGAAAAGGTAGGCAATCTCTATTTTTTAGATTCAATTTTAATTATCTAGATGAAATAAGGTGCATTTAATGGTTTCTTTTTTAATTTCGTTTTAGTTTCATTGATTCTATTTTTGTTTACACCTCTGTTTTCAGATCCATTTTTAGGATTAAAAATAATATCATAATAAATTAAAAAATAAAAAATAAAAAAAATCTGTTTTACAATGTCCATTATGCGCATATCCTTTTTTAAAATTTTGGTAGATAATTTTTTATGATTTCACTGTTTTTGTTTCATTTGAAAGACTAACTCACTTGTTTTGGTTTTAGTGTGGATATAACACCTCCATTTTCAGGGACGAATCCATTTTTAGGACTAAAAATAACATAAAAAAATCTATTTTACAATGTCCATTATGCACGTGGTTTTTTAAAAATTTTCATCCATAATTGTTTATGATTTTACCTTTTAGTTTCTTTTCAATAAAGAAATCACTTGTTTTGGTTTTACTGTGAATGCAGCCACAAATCCATTTTTAGGATTAAAAATAGCATAAACAAATCTATTTTACAATGTCCATTAGAGAAATCCAAATTCCAACCGTGCTCACGGGATTTTATATGTTATTCAAATGTTTTTTTTTTAAATAAATAAATAGTATATTTAAAAATATAAAAAAAGTTTTTAATTTTTTTATTGATTTGAGAAACGATAAAGGAATGGATTATTATATAAAAAAATTAATAAAAATATTAAAAATTAAAAAAAAATAAAAAATATATATATATATATATATATATATATATATATATATATATATATATATTTAGTGGATGTTATGTATAATTTAATTGTAAATGGCTAAAAAAAACATCAAAATATTTTGAGTCTAGATTTCCACAACTTGTAATCATATTTCATATCATTGATGTCAATTTTTAGAAATATGAAGTTTTCAAAAACTTAACAATATCAACATACTTATGTTATGATATATTTTACAGTGTTAAAAGTTATAAAAATTAAATAAATTATAAGTTTATTATTATTATTATTAATCAAGTACACATACATGTATATAAAAAAATGACTATAAAAAAAGACAATAGAAACGACAAAAAAAGTAGAAAAAAGACGATAAGACCTTGAAGAATAAAAAAAGTATGCATTAATAAAGGGTGAAGTACCCTTGTTTAATGAGGAAAGGTAGACAATCAAGATCCCAAGGATCGTAAAGGGTAGTAAAAAAGGTGGGCACCACTTTATAGGAGGTGTATCCATAAATCAATATATGATTTAAACATATATAAGCAAGCATAAACATTAGAAATTTAATGTCATATATTGAATTTAACAATGGTGAACATAACATATTTTTTAATTATATTGAAAAGCAAAAAGAACATAGTTACTTTTAAAACAAATTTAAACTCTTTATCATCTTTACTATTAAAAATATATAGTAAATATCATTAAAACTAAATTCCTACCATCTATTTAATAATAATTGATAACTAAATTAGAATTATAAAAACTCAATTACAAAATAAATCTAGAAGAAGTTAGAGTATGTATGTCTTTGTAGGTCAAATAGGTAAGGAAAGTGGGTCCCTTGTCCCATAATAAAGAAATCTCACACACCAATTTAATGTATACCTTAATTGTAATCTTAAATTTAATTGTAATATTTTTTAATTTCTAATACCATTTTGGAACCTTGGTTCTGTACAAGAAGTAAGCTATGGTTGCTTTCCACTTGGCCAATTAAAATAATAATCACCATATGTTACAATTCTTTCCTTTTATAAAGATGTTAAGATATTTTTTCTTAATTACATTGCAACTTTGATTTGGAAAAACAAGTAAATCATAATTGCTTTCCACTTGGCCAATGGAAAGCAACTATGGTTCGCTTGTGGAAATCCTACAAAATGCAAAGTATTAGAATTGTACTTAAATATGGGCAATTATGGTTGCATCATATTTCAGTATCAAATTTGTTATTTTGTAATTACAGTGTTATGTGTGGATGTGGATTTTAGGCAATGTGTTGGTCTCATTTATTGGTTTTTAAGAGACTTTTCTCTTTAGAGCATAAAAGGAATGAATATGTTCATTCCGAAGCTTGAACTTTCTTGGATTATTATTAACATTATCACTTTTATTTTTAATTATTTTTAAAGGTTTTTTTTGGAATGCATTTAAGGTAGTGTTCTTAGAATCACAAGCAAAATTTATAGTATAGAACTTCCTCTTTTATTTATTTTTGACCTTCTTCTTTTCTTCATTAATCTAATAGGATTGTAAGTAATATTTTGGATTTCTTTGATTTGCAAAGAGATTTTTTTGAATATTGCATTCGAACTAATCATTATATGCATGCCATTTGGAGCCATGGTTACATGCTTTGGATAAATATGTTTCTCTAATTTTTGCATTAAGTCCACACTATCACTACCCATTTAACTTGTTGTTTTGGTTTTGGAAAGCACGAGTCATATTTGGATACTCTTATATGAGTATTAGACTATACTCTCATATGAGTCTTAATAGTCTAATAGCAGTTGTAACCTCAAATAGCCTTCAAACCTTCTTCAACTGAAAAATATTGAAAACTTTGTGCAATGTCTGGTAGATGAGTGATACTCTTTACTGTAAAACTTGCAAATTAGATAATATCCTTTTGTTCTCCTTTTGTTCTAGTTGAAAAAATAGACTATTTCTTATATTATTAATAAAATTTAACAAAAAAAATTAGTGATAAAAAAATAGGTAAAAAGTAATGCCTCCCTTTCCTAATAAGGAACATTCTTATTTATAAAAATACTCTCGTTTTCCTAATGAGGAAAGTTTGGGCCTCTAACGTCAATCCATGAGGCTCTTGTCCAACTTTCATTTCCATGAATCTCCCTATAAATTAATTTTGAACTCTATAACAGAGGAATGGACCTTTGTGTCTTAATAATAAAGGACATCAAACTGGTATTGGCTTAATCTTGAAATTGGCATCTCCTTTTCAAACCAATTTCTCAAATGAACACTGCACAAATGAGATAGGAAATCGTGAATAATTTTTTGGTTTATGGAAATTTAACAATTAATGAGAAATTTCGTTGTTATGAGCTCACATATGAATTAAAGATTGTGTTATGTAGAGTGTTATTGTAACATGGAAGACAAATCTTCGAATCTATGAGGTGGTTTCCTTTCTAACTACCCAAGTGAATAACCATGCTAACTCTAGATAACATTGGCCAACTTTATAAACTTCAATTTGATACACCTTAATTCTCTGAGTGTTTAGGTGTAGGATCCACTCTTTCAAAATAAAAATACCACTCTTGTGAGTGTTTAGGAAGGTATCGACTTGGAACCTTAAATATTTTGGTTAGTTCTGAAAATCTTAACACATTCCTAAATATTGGGGGTAAGAGGAAGGGAGGGTAAAGAGAAAGAAATGTTGTAGTTTAAAAAATTTATAGAATAACTTAGAATTTGGTAAAGAGTTTGACAAATTCTAGTAAAGATTTATTAGAAAGGGAGGGCAAAGAGAAATAAATGTTGTAGTTTAAAAAATTTATAGAATAACTTAGAATTCGGTAAAGATTTTGACAAATTCTAGTAAAGATTTATTAGAATCTTGTTTATAGTTATTAAACTTCAGTATTTTAGGTGCCCTAAGAGTTTTTGATAGTGCTGAATCCATTTCCACTATCAAAAATGCAATTTAAACACTCCAACTATTTAATTTTTTGAATTTTTTTTATTAGATTCCAGCAAAAAAACTGCCATCCAAACTATTCTGTTAGCTAGATAGACAACTCCGAAAGAAATAAGACTCCATTCACTGCGCGTCCTGTCGAGCTTCCATGAAAGCCCTTGGTAGAGGCGAGGTGTCTCTTGCCTTTTATAAAAAAAATTAAAATAAACACGTTTTACTTTATTAATCCCTGCCATGCGGGATATAGACTTCAAAAACACGTGTTACTTCAGTAGTCTCTGCCACGCGGGATACAGACCACAGGGAGTTTTATATATTATTATTATTTTTAAAAGAGGATTTATATATATTATTATTATTTTTAAAAGAGGATTTTTATATATTATTAAAATGATACAGCTCACAGGGGCTTTTATATATTACTAAAATGTTTTTTTCTGAATAAAAAGTGTATTTAAAAATATAAAAGTGTTCTTTATTTTAGTTGTATATATTATTAATGCTTTTTTTAAAAGAGTATATTTATACATTATTAAAATCACTTAAAATAACAGCTTCCATGTAGGATACAGCTCACAGGGGCTTTTATATATTACTAAAATGTTTTTTTCTAAATAAAAATATATTTAAAAATATAAAAAATAGTTCTTAATTTTTTTATTGATTTGGAAAACGATAGAAGAAATGATTATTATAAAAAATAAATTAATAAAAATATTAAAAAAAAATTAGTGAATTTTATGTATAATTTAATTGTAAATGGCTAACAATAAACATTAAAATATTTTGAGAGTTTAAATTTTCATAATTTGTAATTATATTATTAATGTCAATTTTTAGAAATATAAGATTTCTAAAAATTAACATTAACAATATCAAAATACTTATTTTATAATATATTTTACATTGTTAAAAATTATAAAAATTAAATAAATTATAACTTTATTTTAAATTATTATTATTATTATTATTATTAATTATAATTATAACTTTATTTTCAATCATTATTATTAATTATATATATATATATATATATATATATATATATATATATATAACTAGAAAAAACATAGTAAGCAACCATAAGCACCAAAAACTCAATGTCACAAATTGAATCTAACAATAACAATGGTGAACATAAGATATTTTTTAATAATATTGAAAAGAAAAAAAAACATAATTACTTGTAAGATACTTTTACATAATTACTTTTAAAAAAAATCTAAATTTTCTATCATCTTTACTATAAAAAATATGTAGTAGATATCATAAGAACTAAATTCCTACCATCTATTTAATAATAATTGATAATTAAATTAGAATTATTAAAACTCAATTACAAAATAAATCTAGAAGAGCTAGAGTATGTATGCATTTGTAGGTCAAATGGCTATGTGAAAGTGGGCCCATTGTCCCATAATAAAGAAATCTCACAAACCAATTTAATATATACACTAGTTGTAACCTTAAAATTAGATTATTATTATTATTAATATTTTAAATAATAATAAAACAAAAACCACCAATCACACTTTAACCTTATTCATTAAACAATTAATTTAATTGTAATATTTTTTAATTTTTAATACCATTTGGTTTTTTGTAGGTGCATTGGAACCTTGGTTCGGCACAAGAAGCTACCTATGGTTGCTTTCCATTTGGCCAATTTAGAAAAAAAAAAAAAAATCACCATATGTTACAATTCTTTCCTTTTTATGAAGTTGTTACTATATTTTTTCCTAATTACATTGCAACTTTGATTTGGAAAACAAGTAAACCATAGTTGCTTTCCACTTGGCCAATGGAAAGCAACTATGGTTCGCTTATGGAAATCCTGCAAAATGCAAAGTAATACAATTGTACTTAAAGATGGGCAATTGTGTTGCATCACATTTTAGTAACAAGCTTGTTTTTTTTTTGTATTTACAATGTTATGTGTGGATTTTAGGCAATGTTTTGGTCCCATCCATTGGTTTTTAAGAGACCTTTCTCTTTTGGGGATAGAAGGAACGAATATGTTCATTCTGAAGCTTGAACTTTCTTGGTTCATTATTAATATCATCACCTTTATTTTCAATTATTTTTAAAGGTTTTTTTTTTAATGAATTTAAGGTAGTGTTCTTAGAAGCACAAGCAAAATTTCTAACTATTTGTATTATAGAACCTCCTCTTTTATTTATCTTTGACGTTCCTCTTTTCTTCATTGATCAAGTAGGATTATAAGTAATGTTTTGGATTTCCTTGATTCACAAAGAGATTTTCTTGGATATTTCATTCGAACTAATCATTGTATGCATCCCATTTGGGGCCATGGTTACATGCTTTTGATAAATATGCTTCTCTAATTTTTGCATTAAGTCCACACTATCACTACCCCTTTACCTTTTTGTTTTGGTTTTGGAAAGCATGAGCCATATTTGGATACTATCATATGAGTCTTAAAAGTATAATGGTAGTTGTAACCTCAAATAGCCTTGCCTTTCTTCGACTCAAAATATTGAAAACCTTGTGCAATCTCTGGTAGATGAGTGACACTCTTTACTGTAAAACTTGAAAATGTATGGGAGTGGGAATATATTATTTCCTTTTTTTCTAGTTGAAAAAATAGACCATTTCTTATTAAAATTTGACAAGAAAAAAATAGTGATAGAAAAAATAGGTAGAAAGTAATTCCTCTCTTCAAACCCATAAATCCCAATGAAGGGAAATTCTTCTTTATAAGAATACTCTCGTTTTCCTAATGAGGATAGTTTGGGCCTCTAACATCAATCCATTAGGCTCTTGTCCAACTTTCATTTCCATGAATCTCCCTATAAATTAATTTTGAACTCTATAATAGAGGAATGGACCTTTGTGTCTTAATAATAAAGGACACCAAATTGGTATTGGCTCAATCTTGAAATTGGCATCTCCTTTTGAAACCGATTTCTCAAATGAACTGCAAAAATGAGATAGGAAGTCATGAATAATTTTTTGGTTTTATGGAAATTTAACAATTAATGAGAAATTTCGTTGGATATGAGCTTACATTTGCATTGAAGGGTATGTTATGTAGAGTGTTATATGTAAAATGCAAGACAAATCTTGGAATCTATGAGGTGGTTTCCTTTCCAATGACCCAAGTGAATAACCATGCTAACTCTTGATAACATTGGACAACTTTATAAACTTCAATCTGATACACCTTAATTCCCTTAGTATTTAGGTGTGGGATCCACTCTTTCAAAATAGAAATACCACTCTTGTGAGTGTTTAGAAAGGCATTGACTTGAGGAACCCTAAATACTTTGGATGGTTTTGACAACCTCAACACACTCTTAAACATATTGGGGGGCAAGAGGAACAAGAGTTTTCTCTCCTTTTTTAAATCAACTAATCAATGTTTTGAGTTAAATCACTCTAAACATCAATGCATGTCCTCACAAAAGTCAAACATTTTGATCACTAGTACAAAATGGATAATTAGTTACCAAAACAATGACTAAAATTTCCATATAAATGACCATTTTTCAGTCGGTCCCCAATAGTAGCTAATTTGCAGTATCTTATAACGTGACCAAATTTTAGTCGTTTTTAGCTTAGTCATTAATTGGTTGTCTGAATTTTATCGTCTAGTATTATATCTAGTCATAAATGTGATCATTAATTTAGTTATTGATTTAGTCATTAATTGCCACAATTAATGACCAAATATAAAACAAAATATATTACTATATGATCATCCGAGAAACTAATTAATGACCAAAGAAATATGTCCAAAATGTTGGTCGTGTTATAAGATACTGTAAATTAGCTACTAATAGTCATACATATACAAATTTTAGTCATCGTTTGAAACCAATTAATGACAAAAAAAATATGAATAAATTTTGGTCGTGTTATAAAATATTGTAAATTAGATATTAATAGTCGTATACATGCAAAATTTAGTTGTCATTTGTAATCACAAATGTATCCATTGCAGTAGTCATTTTTCTTTTTTTGATAGTTACATATTCATTACATAAATGACTAATTTAGTAGTTTATATTAATTTCATTCACTTTCATTAATAATAATTATAAACGACTAATTTATTTGTATATTCATTTCATTTGTGTTCATCATTAATCAATATAAACTACTAATTTAGTAGTTTTAGATTGATTTTATGTTTTCATTATTAATCAACATAAAGTAATTAGTATGATTTTACGATTAAATTAAAAAAATGTCGCAAAATGTGCATTGGTTCATCTAATATGAAAACACAAAGTTACATATGTTAATTACAACACTAAACAATATCAAGTGCAACTATAAATAATTTCAACCACATAAATTATATTATATGAAATGTCAAGTATTACAATATGAGTTTCCAACTTAATATTGGTTGGACTTCAATTTACACATTAAATGTTGTTTCATCACTTCAAAACGTTATCATTGAGTTGCTAAGGCATTGCAGGTGAATTCACCAACTGTGAAGACTTGACTATTAGTCTCTATGTGTGTGTCTTATGCGGGATATTGACTATAAGGATATCACTAAACCAATTCTCTTATCTCTCTGTTTCTGCATTTATCACTCTAGCGTTATTGTTCTCCTCTTTCTTCCAATCATGTTACTTACCATAAATACTGGCTTCATTTTCTGAAAAAAAAAGAAGAACGTGATAAAATGTAGTGTAAGACATGAAAGACGGTGAACACTAGAATATAAAATAAAGTAGACTATAAAGGATTTCTATGACATATACCTCTAGATCAACAATGTTAAATCCATTTTTCTCCATAAAAGAAAGAAACTGACAAGAACTGAAAAACTGAAAAGAAGTGGAGCAGAGGATTGCTCATCTCAATATTACGAATTAGTTAAATATGATTACATTGGAAACATCAGTAATAAATGTCTGGAGTTAAACTCGACTAAACTGGACTAATTAGAAACTGAACTGGACTCACGGTTTCGACACCTAGCAGGTGGTTGCGATTACATTCTTTAACACTTCCCTTTAATTTCAACCACATAAAAATTTAATTCAGATACCTGTTGGTCTATGTCTCAGCGAGGCTTAAAATTTAAAAATTGACTTCAACTAGATTTAGTTTCCTTCTTCTCTTTTTCCAGACTCTACAGGCTCTAAATTGTTTCAGATTTTTCTCTTTGTTGTATCCTTCAAACCTCACTTTCTTGATTTGCTGGTGCAGGTCTTTTATAGTTCTAGGCTGTCTAAGCATGTCTTGGACTTCTTCAAAAGTTGACTTGTATGTGGGTTGCTGCCACATATTGTCTTCTATAGTGCACTTTTCATCATCAATCTGTTGCAACATAGGATTAGAATAATATCTTATTTCTTCAAAACTCCAATGCATGAAAATTTTATTGATGTATTCATCATGCATATCATCTTCAACATTCATATCTACAGCTTCTGTGTAGATCTCATCTAGACATGGTGTTGCAAGCCATGTTTCAATAAACTTTAGCTCTTCTTCATAATCAATCTGTGTACCTACACACTTGAAATCAATGTTAGAATTAAAAATATTTTCAGAACGACAATGGTTCTGGTCTTTTTTCTTTGCAGTGAGAGATTTCTGTTGTTTTGTTTCCTTTTCTGCTTCTGCCTCTATCTTTTTTTCCTTCTACTCTGCAATGAGAGCTTTCTCTTTGCAGACTTCTTTCTTTGCTTCTGTCTCTGTCTTTATCTTTTTCTCTGTCTCTGTCTCTGTCTCTGTCTCTTCTTCACTAACCTGTGCTGCTGCAAACAGGTTGTCTTCCACTAACTGAATTGGGGTTATCTCACCAAATAGCATCATGTCAATATCATGTTTTTGTTGCATCATCTGCAACCAGTCATCATTAGCCAAAAATGCATTATCAAATTTTACATTAACCATCAAATTTTCATCAGCAAGCTGTGTTGCTGGAATCATCACATATTCGTCAGCAAGCTCTGTTGTTGGATTCATAACAGCTTCGTCAGCAAGCTTTGTTGCTGGAATCATCATATCTTCGTTAGCAAGCTCTGTTGCTGGAATCATCAAATCATCTTCCACGTGTAGCTGTGTATAGTGGGGTTCACAAGCATCTTCGTGCTCTCTCTCTGCTGCTTCTGCACTTTCTTTGCAGACATCATCCACTTGTGGTTGAGCACAGTGGGATTCAACAGACTCTTCATCTCGATGTAGATCTGCTACTACAGATCCACCTTTATCTTCATCTTCAATACTCCCCCTTGTACCAAAACACCTTTCAAGGGTATCCCAAGCCTCCTTGGTTATCTTGGCATCTGAAATTAGAGGGAGAATGTTGTCATCGACAAATTCTTTTATGCATTTTAACACATAGGCGTCTTTTTTCCTTCTTATTTCCAGATCTAAAAAGATCTTGAACATCTTATGTTTCTTCTTTAGCCTCTTGGATTTTCCCATGACCTCGTTGCTTGGCTTCCACAAACATATGAGTCTATATATGCATCAAATACCTTGTTTCTAAAAAAATTTCTTTCCTTAAAAAAATCTCTTTCTATAAATTCACTTTCACAAGGCTCTTTTTAAATTTCCTTTGGAAAATATCCTTTTAAAAATTCACTTTCACTTTCTCACATCACAACTTTAAGTTTTTTTTTTTTTTTTTTTTTTTAAACTCAAAAAAAAAAAATCCTTTTCTCAACATAATCTATTTTAAAATTTAAAAGCATTTTATTTTCCTTAACCTTTGAAAATTTAAAGTTTTTTTGTTTTTGTTTTTTGTTTTTTAACTTAAAAAAATATTTCTTCATATAAAAAGGGATTTTTCCTTTTTTTAAATCACGTGGAGCATACAAAGGACAATTGTTGGGTATCTAATTGATGATGTCAGTCAGAGTTCAATTTAATGTCAACCTGGGAAGGTAAACTTAGAAGTGCCACCTATAGGTCTATAAAGATTCCTAATTTGTCTGAGATCTTAAAGTTCCCTTACAAGAACACATTCGTCAAGATCTCTTCCAACAACTAAACAAACCTAGATCTAATAATTGTCTGAGATCTTACGATTCTCTTACAAGAACACATGAATTGTAAGATCTACTCCAATATTAGAACATCTAACAAAAACTTAAACGCTGAAATGAAACAAAAACATAAATGAAATTATACCTAAAATAAGCATGCAAGTGAGACCATGGGGGCCCTCCATAACTCCACAAGCACACCTCTTCAAAGGAGACTCAAATGTAGAAGCAACAAAATCAAAGTATGATTCTTTATTTCAAAATCTTCTTCATGATGTACAAACCAACTATAATATCACAACTCTAACATTATAAATGGAGGAGATTGTACTCCTATTTATACAATTGGATGAGATAACAAACTCATAATGATGATCCACTAATCTCTCTTTAGTTCCATACATCTCTCCACCATCTAGACACATAACCCATTTTTGTCCTTGATCTTCCCCATGAGATCATGATCTTCTCCATAAGGCTTATTTTATCAAATTCGAAATTGATCATTCAAGGCCACATAAAGGTGCCTTGGAAGCTTCCTTAGAACCTACACATGTCACAAAAACAATCCACTTTACATATATGAAGTAAAATATATTATTTTCTAATATTTAATCAAGAATTTCTCTAAAAAATGCTTGAAAATAAATAATATTTGGAAGATATAAATGAGGCCCATTAATGATGAACAATAGAGAAAATGAAGTGACATGGTAGTGAATAATGAGTGATATAATGGAATCATAGGTGAAAAATGTATGGTAATGAGTGATATTTATATGACATTTTGAAGCTCAACATACCCTCCAACTAAAGCTCTTGCATGTCCTCATGCAAGCTACTACAATGACATTTGATTTGATTCTTAGATGAGCTTCCTTTGATTGAATTACAAGATGTTTGGTTCTTGTGTAACAATCATCTTTCAATCATGGACTTCCTTTTAACTTTGCACATATTTTGATAACTTTTATTTTGGCAAAGCATTTGCATCTTTTAATGATTGGCTCTTGTGTTACAATCATTATTTACTTTGTTGAGATCTCTTTTTAATACTTGGTTCTTGTGTTAAAATCATTATTTACTTTGTTGAGATCAATCATTTTTAAGAAGTCATTTAACATGCTCATCATTTTGTAGTAGTTTTTATTGTGGGAAGACTATGTGGGTTAAGATGTAATATGAATGAGAGAAAGAAATGAAGTGTGCAATTCCCCCCCCCCAACTGATGGTTTTTTGAAATTTTTAATGAGAAACGGAATAGTGAAATAGTGGAATATTTTCCAAATATCATCATTTTAGCATCTAAAAAGAATTTCAAGATTAAAGGTTATAAAAAATCATACCTTACTTACCTGAAGAAGTGGATGAATCATGCATGTTTAGCTGCTGCAATTCTGATATGAAGCTTCTTCTACAAGTTATGGATGAGAGATGGATCTGTATTGTTGTATCTGCTATTGGATCTTCTACTGGATAGTCTAATAAATCTAATGAGTCTGTTGAATATGACTGAAAATGTATAAGGCTTGGAAGGTATACAAAATATAGAAGTTACATTTTCCTCCCCCCAGCCTTATTTATTGACTTGTCCTCAAGTCATGAAAAACTGAAAAATAATGAAAGGAAATCTGCTTCATCTGCTACAAAATATGGGTCTTCAAGTATCACTGCAAAAAAATGAAATTAATGACTAGGAGACTAAAAATGTTAGTCACCACAATTATTTCAAGTGAATTACTACTAAATTTGAGCAATTTTAAGTGACCGAACTAAAAATGACTAACTTAAATGACTAATTTAGTCTTGAAATAAAATATACGACTAGATAATAAGTGACTAAACTAAAAGCGACTAACTTAAACTACTAATTTAGTCTAGGGATAAAATATATGACTAGATAATAAGTGACTAACTTAAATGACTAATTTAGTCTAGGATTAAAATATATGACTAGATAATAAGTGAAAAAATTAATAATGATTAATGTAAATGACTATTATAGTCTAAGAATAAAAATATGGCCAAATAACAAGTACAACAAGTATATGAATTAGTCATTTATGTCAGTGATTTTTAATTGTGTCACTCCATATATGGAAAATTTCAATTTTGGTACCGAAGTGTTACATTTCACTATAGTCGGTGTCTCTGGATCCATTTGCAGTGTTAAAATTTAGAGACAAAGGGGTCTATGAATTTACAATGTTAAAATTATGAATACCCTTTCGCCTCTAAAGTTTAACAGTGCAGATGGATTCATCTACAATTAACATAATTGCATGTATCATCTATCAACTTTACACTAATGCCTTCATTATAATTTTAGTAAAGGTAATATTAATTAGATAGCCAAACTAATATTTATAATATTTATATTTAATATTTGGCCATAAAGTTTAATTTTTAAACTTCATTGATTTATGTTAAAAGTGTGAGTTGTTTTAAATCCAAGGTTAAATTTTCATATTTACATTTAATAACTAGATAAATATAACATTTCTTATGTTAAACATGTGAGTTCATTTAAATCTAGTATTAAATCATCATATTTACATTTGATAAATACTAAATAGATAAACCTACAATATATATTTATAGACCTATTTACTAAATAGGTATGAACATTTGTTAATTTAAGTATGAAACTTAATTAAATTTTTAATGATGTATGAACCTTTGTTTTTTTGTAAGTCAATGTTATATTCATGTAGGAAAAAAGGAGTACATATAGCTAGTTACAAAGCATGTGATCTCACCTCGACTTGGTTTGTTGATAAAAAATTGCACCAGATGCAAAAAAAAATGCAAAAGAGGGACTAGGGACATTGTCCATAAATGGTTGGGCCAAAGACACAAAAACACATATAAAACATAAAGAACACCAAATAGCATACTATTCGTCCAACATTATGGATTCAGGGTTGTCTAGGGTTGTTCCTAGATGTAGTGGAGGATAGAAGTCACACTGACCGTGCCCTTCAAAGTTCGCCAACCAAGTCTCCAGCTATTATACTTTCTCAATGAGTTGATTTTGGCCTCGCCAAACAACTACCAGTATCTCTCCTGGACTTGGCACTGTAAATAGTGCATTCATTCCAATGTTGCCATCTGCTCTGCATGCTCCTCATGACATAATCTCTCAGTTTTGTCCACTCTTTTCATAAGGTTGTTGATAAGTGCACGACTGTTCTCTAGGAAAAAATGTTGGTTAACCTGCCCCTCATTTACCTCAAATTAATCAAACCCACGATTCCTCTTGCCACCACGACCTCCTCCGCTCTGATGACTCTGTTTTTAAACCCTCAAACCCCCACCTATGTTATCCCCCCACTTACCTCCTCCACCACCCCCATGCGCACCCACACTAGCGAGTCGCGCACGCCCCGCAGTCTTTCCACCCTGGCGTGGAGCCGCCATGATTATTTATGAGTCTGCCACCCCCATAGGGCCATGGATGACAGGGGAGAGAGAACACCCACACCACACCAGGGGCTTCATAATTCGCCAAGGTCGAGGAACCCTGTTGTGTGTAGAGTCGAGAGACCAGACCCCCCACTATAGAAAACTAACACCAACAGCGAGGGAGCCAAATGTCTTCTCCCACCACCACAAGGAAGCACAGAGACACCTCCCACTACCAGATAAATACTTCCACCACCAGAAAAATCAAATACTATCACCCACCAAACTAACACAGGAACTTCAACAACAAATGATGACAAAGTAGCTGACGCTTGAGCGTAACTCCCCCAGGGCAGTGACCAGCCTCCAAATTATCCACATAGAGACCACACACCAATCCACCAAACACCGTCACACCCACGTTGGAGGGCACGAAATTTGGAAAAGAAACTAGTTTTCTGCCACCACCCTCGAGGTTTCCTGGACTACAAATTCTAGCTTCCTCTCTTATCATGAAAAAATAGGCTCACTAAAAGCCAAGAAAAATGGAAACGAGTGATCTCGCTTCCCTTCAACTTCCTATCCTCAACCCAGACGTAGTCAATGGCTAAGAAACTAAGCAACAGGGACCGATTGAACACACTACACTAGCGAATTCCCACGACAAGCACACACATTAAACCACGTGCACTCCCTCCGTAAACCTTCCTACGAAGTTTACGCTTCCTCTTCATAGGCCACCATTAAGACCAGCACTGAACCATATTTATGAGTCTAATGTTGGGCTCCCTCATCTTCCCTTGCCTTATCCTTTCACCAGCTCCGAACTCCAATGCACAATTATTTTTCACATGAATTTCCAAAGTGAAGCAAGTAACTCTCAACCCATAACCCATTAACTCCTCACCCCTAACCCCTAAAATCCTTAACTGTTAAATCCCCTAACCCCTAACCCCCTAATCCCTAATCCCAGCTTAACCACTAACTCATTATTCACCTAACCCCTAACTGCGCCTAAATCCCTTGACCCATAAGCCCCCAATCCCTAATCCCTTCACCAATAACTCATTATTCCCCTAACCCCTAAATGCACCTAAATCCCCTAACCCCTAACCCCTAAAACCCTAAACCCCTAATCACTAACTCATTATTCTCCTAACCCCAATCCCTGATCCCTTAACCTCTAACTCATTATTCCCCTAACCCCTAAATGTGCCTAAATCCCCTAACCCCTAACCCCTGAATCCTTAACCCCTTAACCACTAACTCATTATTCCCATAATCCCTAACCCTAAGCCCTAAGCCCCTAATCCCTAATCCCTTAACCAATAACTCATTATTCCCCTAACCCTTATAACGGTCCTTAAAACTCATTGAGACTATCCATTCCAAACGAGAGCAGGTCTAGCTAGGACCTATGATCGGGTTAATTCCCCCATGTTGGCAAGATTAAAATGGTTAATCTTCGATATACAAAATGTAGATCTAATCTTTCATTAAAAAGAGTGAACCATACCCTCTCTGCCAAGCTATTCCTATCGGTTGCTTGGCCTCTTCTAGCTCTCACATGAATGTAATCTTGCTTGATTGGTACAGAAGAAGGTTTCACATTATCAACTATTTGTTTGGGACAACTTTTAGTTGTTTCATCACTGTTACATTCTTCAAGCTTATCCTTTAAATCATCCTAGTATTTTGTACTCTCTCCAACTTTGTAGTGCTTTCCATTCTTCTCAGTCTCATCTGTTTCCTTGGTTTGTTAAGGGACAAGGTCAACAACATTAGGATGTTTTTGCAACAAACAAGGGTATTTATAGGACACAATTAGGTGGAGAAAGAGTATAATCGCCAACTTTCTCATGAATGTGGGACACTCGAACTTAAGCTTTTGTGTAGCAGTCATGAGGTGCAGTGTGGTTATTGAGACTTCATCAGATGTCCATTCTCCGGACTCAAATTATGTGACAACACTGTGGCTGAGTTTGAAACTGGAGATTGAACATACATTTGGTTTAATTGCAGTAGACATTTTCATCGATAAATGTAAATAAATGGCTAACAAATACTAGAAATTAATAGATAGAGAAGACATGGCAACAATCAACAATACCTAAAAAATTGTTACATTGAGACACAAAGAATAAATAACTATTGTGCACAAACAGAGACCAACGAAACTATCATCTTAACCCCTAACCCCTTGAACACTAATTCCCAACCCTTAACCCATTTAACCCATAAACCCTAAACCTCTAAACCCTTAACCCCTAACCCCTAAACCCTTAATTCCTAACCCATTTAACCCCCTAAACCCTTAAACCCCTAACCCATTTAACCCCCTAAACCCTAAACCTCTAAAACCTAAACCCCTCACCCTTAAACCCTAATTCTTGGCCCCTAACCCATTTAACCCCATAAACCCCTAAACCGTAACCCATTTAACCCCCTAAACTTAACCCCATTAACCCCTATCCCCTAACTCGTAAAATCCTTAACTGCTAAATCCCCTAACCCCCTAATCCTCTAAACCCCTAACCCATTTAACCCCTAAACCCTAAACTCTAAACCCTTAACCCCTAATGCAACAAGCAGATGCCAAGCCAAACTGCATTACCTTTTTATTCACAATGATGTTATTCATTGACAAGATTTATTCAAACCAAAAATTTTGCCATGGCGTAGGGTAGGGATTAACTCGAAATCGATGGCCTTTTAGGTGCTAATATGTTTTGGTTGATCACATACCGTGCTTGCCATGTGTTTATTTAGAGAGAAACCACTGCAAGTAATGATATGGTCCCCAAAACAAAGAAGGACCCATGAATGCGACTCTGTGTTTGCCATGAGAATGAAGGAAACCCTTTGAAACATGCAATAAGAAAACACATGGAATTGAAATTTCAATTGAGGATAACATAAAAACGTGGTTGTAGAGAATTTGATGAAAGACGCAAAAAAAAATGCTACTGTAATGAGGCATCCTTGTCAGTCTTTTGGGAAAGAATAAGTTTAAGAAGCTTGAAATAACTCTTGGAGTCATGTTCAATGAGTTACCATAAACTTAGGGGTGTTAGAGTGGCTAATAATCATAATTTATGGTGGATGATATTCACCATACATAACATTTGTCGTTTAGGTCATTTGTTTGGTGGTCAATGTTGGTGAATCAATATATTATATCATGGCACCATATATTTATTTTTTAAAGGAAAAAATCTATTGAACATGAAATAAGTTGCATCTTGTGTAAATGTTTAATGTCGTGATGTTGTGAATGGTTTGAACATTATATGTATCATATATTTGTAATCACTTCTTTCAATTTTACTTTAAGAAATAAAGGAAGAGGTGCAGGGCCTTACCATAAGAAGGACTTGCACTAACTCGTCTCCTCATATCATTCAAACATTAGCCCATAAATCAAACACATACCCTAATTTCTCTAGTATGGAAACCCTTGGATGCATATGATAATGAACTCCTCCCAACCACTAGTTCTAACCCAACTATTGAATGTCTTTGGTTGGCACGTGTAAATGGCTTTAATGGATCCATGGATATGTATGAAATCCAATTTTGCATTGAAATGATACAAATACCCAAATTAACATGAGGTATAGAAATTTCAACCTTACAACTCTCTCATCCAATATTAAATACTTCACTAATTGGTGAAGGGGTAATCTACTTAACTGTATATTTATTAAAAGCACTCATAGTAACACAAGAAAGTAATAATAGTATTTAATATAAAGTTATAATATAGGTATATGCTAAATTGGCATGTGAAACCCCCTTGTTCGCGGGACAATGGATGCCCTTCATGCAATGATTTAACTATTTAATCCATGGACGTATACATACCTCAATTTCCCTTGGATTCAAACCTGTGACATTTAAAAGGGAAACAATTTAACACAATTCTAACAAGTAAATACAAACTTAATTTGTATATGTATCAAAGTTAGTCTAAGTGTTGCATGACATGCTTAATTTTGCACGAAATCAACAAAACTCGTGAAGGGTTGATCACAATAGGCACGTATGGTTGATTCTGATTATCATAGGTATATTAGTTTGGTTTTCCCAATCCACAAATTGCACACATTGTTACTATTGTTAAAGGTATGCCATGTTGGTTTACTTGTTCAACATCATGCACATTTGGTCGTGTTCATTATAAAAGGCATTTTAGTTCATTGAAAAAACCAATATTTTGTCAAGATGATCAACTTAAATTGGTGATGTATTAGGTTGGCTATTAACATCTATTTTTTATTAACACTACCTAGGAGAAAACAAAATAACTTATAAATACAATTGCCTTTCTTTTTGAAAAACATCAAAACATTTATAACTTTTTATAACTTTAAAAAAATTTGAAATATTTATTATATTCAAATAATATTCTAAAAAATAAAAATATTTATTATATTTAAATAATATTCATTTTACATTGGCCTTTTTCATTTGGAATTTCATTTCCCGCCAACGAGGATTGCCATGAAAATGCCCACAAAACACATTGATTCAGAATCGGTAACGCTGTCGACCTCGGTACCTGCATCATCAACATCTTGCAGCAAGTGCAAGCGAGGCCAGTGGAATGAAGCTCTGGGTGTACTCCATCAATGCACCAGAAGGGAATCTCAGTCGATTTCAATACCTATGCATCTCTTTTGCAGACCTGCGGCAATGCCAAAGGAAAACGCAAGGCTACGCCCAACATGGGTTTCCCGTTCCTGTCACCGAATTGGTTAGTATTCTACATTTGTCTCCACTTCTATTGGTTTCTATTCATAAACCTATGGTCGTATCATGTTGGGCTAGCTTTGATCAGCGCCCTCTCTGGTTTTCTTAGGTTTACATGGCGGTTGGTTGTTATAAGTACAAAATCCCAATTGATATTCGTGGAAATCGCTGCTATTTTTATTTTGTTGCAGATCAGTTTCAGATTAAATATACTCTAATGCATGGCACTCTGTTAGAGTTTGGAATGAGGGGAAAATTTAATTAAGGTTTGATTAAATTATGCATTCTCAAAGAATGTTTCTCAAGCTGTCTTGAATGTCGCATGTTTGCATTTTTTCTTTAAATGATTTCCTGCTGATGGGATTATATGTGGAAACCCCTGCTACTTTTATTTTGTTGGAGATTAGTTATATTCTAATGCATAAATTCTGTTAGAGTTTATGATGAAGGGAAATTTACTAGAGCTTGGATTAAATTATGCACTCTCTAAGAGATTTTATCAAGATTTCTGGAATGTCTTATGTTTGGGATTTTTGTTTTAATGATTTCGTGGTAATGGGTTTTGCAATTTGGTCCTACAAAATGAAATCTTAAAGTGATGTTTTAAAAAGTTGTTTACATGACAGGGTATTGGTTTTAAGGTTGATTGGATGGTTTTTTTTAATTATGAAAATAGTTACTCTGAATCATTATTTTTATTATCTCAAATCACAACCAGCGGAGTGGAAACTATTCAACTACTAACAATGCTTTGGTTGTTGAATTTACAACCAATTCTCCTCATATCTTGAGCCTACCAAACTGATCTGACTTAAAACCATAAGTCCAACAGTTGTGAAATACCTTTTCTTAGCCAGGTGTTGACAACTTGTAACATGAGTGAGAAGAAGTTGATCCTCAACCAATCGTCCCTCCGGAAGCTCTGCATGTATCTTTTGGTTTACAGAGATTTATTAAATATTAAATTTGATCCCTAATCACTCCAATGGAGGAGGATGAGCATGCTCACTTCTTTTTATAATAGATAAAGAGATCAGACCATCTTAACATATCATGACCACCACCTACCAGTGTCATTCTCAGTCAGTAATAGAAGATTGAAGAATTAGGATTGTCTAATACACATCAAAATCAACTTACAGGCCAAAGTGAATCATTTTTCTGTACAGGAACAAGGTTGCAGGAAAGTTCACATTGCCGACAATTTGGCTAAAAGAATGAAATTGTTGTTAGTCAAAGCTGCATCCGAAATATTTGACCATGCTATAAATAGGATATATTAGATGGAACAAAATTAGAATGCATTATGTAATGGTATCTTCAGGCAGATGGATTTTTTCTGCCAAAGATCCTTCCTCTTTTGTCAAGCCGTTTCATGGAAGTAGACTCTATGACATTATCCACAGTTCACCGAATGGTGCATGATGAAGATGAAGAAGACACAAACAGGGTTATAGTAAAATAATAAGAACTCAAGCTGTGAAGCCACCTAAAGAGAGTGTTACCATTTACACCTTTTGGAGCTGAAGCAAAGAAGATCGCTAGGAGTCCTGGAAGTTTCAGCCACAACGTGCAGTTTCCTTAACAAATTTCCAAGACTATTCCAAACGTTTTTTTTTTTAATGAGACTATCCAAATGATGCTTCTACAATCTTCAACAAGGATGTTCTAAAGGAAGTGCTTCAATAAACTTCAAAAATACTGCTCCAAAGAATTCTCTGTGTCAAATCCAAATGTTGCTTCTAAAATGTTTAGTGACTATTATAGATGATGACCTTGGGAGTGCTCCAAATAGTCTCTGAGTGATACTCCAAAAGAATTGTCTCAAGACTCCAAGTAACACGAAGTGCCTAAGTCCATTTTTTTGATGCTGCTATAATCTGAATTTAGTTGTTACCATAGTCAAAATTAAGATGCCTCAAAACTTCTTCATGTCAAGACTTCTTAGCACTTTAAGTTGAAGGACACCTAGCATGGGAAAAGCTTTGAATGGGGAGAGGCTTGAATACTTAAGAGACTTAAATAGATAGATCCAAGAGGAAAGTTGATATTAGATGCAAAAAGCACATGAGCTGGAAAAAGAACTAGCCAAATGCCAAGACTCTTTCACCAACATGAGGTAAGAATTATACAAGAGCATCTTGTAACTCTTGCAATTATGAAGTAAATTCATTTAGCTAGGTAATTGGTAAGAGGAGAGGTTCACCAAAATGACTGCTTAGTTACCAATGTTTGACAACAAAGGAGGCATTGAAGAAGCTACAAGAAACTATCCAAGAGACCAAGCAAGCCCCATTCAATTCCATTGCAAAAGCTACCATCATGACAAAACCAAGCATGATAAACTCACCTTCCAAGATCCTATCAAAATAGCCCCTTAGATATTTCCAAAAGCAGAATAAATAAACTGGTTCCAAGTCATTGGGTCAAATCGTCTACGATGACCAAGGGTTGCTACGCAAGAAATGCCAAGGGTTTATGTTCCTTGTTATAGCTCAATAGAGGCTCAAGCATGAAGTCTAGGATTCAGTTGATAATAATCAATCACCCGTGCATTTTAAAAATATTCATCACCTCTCCAATGGTTTCCCAGGGACTACTTTTAAGACATAAAATTTTACCATTTTAAGGACTTCTTATTGAGATGATTAAGGTCCCTCATGACCATTAGTGACATTTATAATTTAGTGATCCTATTTATCATTATCATTTTCCACTATCCTTGGACACCGAAAATTAGTGATCCTATTTATCTTTTTACCATAAGTACTGTATTTATAAGTTAGAGATTTTATTTATCATTTTCCCACCATCCTTGGACACCATTTTCTGCAGCACCATTGAGTGAAAATTTCTAATCAATTGCCTTTGACTCCAGAAGTGTTTTTTCATATTCTTGCACGATTATTCTCATGAAAACAAAAGAATTATTGCAAAATTCACAGAGCCTAGACAGAAAGACGGACAAACACTTGAAACCCATGTCTCAGCTTTTCAACATTTATAGAAATCAATACATAGTTTCTCTACAAAATATGTTTGATATAAACATGACAAGTATTTGAAGATATTATTATTTTTATAATGCTCAAATTTTATTTCCCAGACCTCTTTTTTACTAGATTTATTTTCAAAGTAACATGTCCATCAAGTTCTCCTATGGTAGTCTGGCAGCTCTGCTTGCAATCATAGTTGTGATAGTTGGTGAGTTTCCATGTCTATTAGTCATTACTAAATTGTCACATGATGGTCATCTACTAAAGATTATGAAGATACAAGGAATAGTACAAATTTGACAAGAATTTTCGACTTGTAATAGATACAGAATTTCATAACCAACTTAAATCACACAGGAAATAGAAGGATTGTCTAATACACATCAAAATCAACTTACAGGCCAAAGTGAATCATTTTTCTATACAGGAACAAAGTTGCAGGAAAGTTGGCATTGCCAACAATTTGGTTAAAAGAATGTAGTTGTTTTTAGTCAAAGATGCATCTGAAATATTTGACCATGCTATAAATAGGAGATATTAGATGGAACAAAATTAGAATGCATTATGTAATGGTATCTTCAGGCAGATGGATTGTTTCTGCCAAAGATCCTTCATCTTTTGTCAAGCCTTTTCACAGAGGTAGACTCTACGACATTATCCACAGTTCACCGAATGGTGCATGATGAAGATGAAGAAGCCACAGACATGGCTATAGTAAAATAATAAGAGCTCAAGCTCCAAAGCCACCTAAAGGGAGTGCTACCATGTACACCTTTTGGTGCTGAATCAAAGAAGATCGCTAGGAGTGCTAGAAGTTTCAACTACAACGTGCAGTTTCCTTAACAAAATTCCACTGAACTCCCACCTGTTCCACTTTCACTTCTAGCAATCTCCACTCGAAAAGAAATTAGGATTTTCACCAAATGCATATTTCAATCTTCTAGGAACACAGTGAAGAAACCAAGCTGCACTGCCAGCATTTACATCATGAACAGAAGCAGGATCAAGGACTACAGTAAACCAAAAATCCACTAGATTGTGTGGACGATAGGAAAGAAGCCAGGGACAGGTCAATAGTACAATAGTAAAAACTCAAGCTGTGAAGCCACCTACATAAGGTGTTACCGGTTGCACCCTATCAGAGATGAAGAAGAGAAGATTGAAAGTAATGCTTTATTGTTTCAGCCACAGATTGCAGTCTTCCTTGACTAACATCCATTGAACTCCCACAAACTCCACTTCCACGTCCAACAATTTTCACTTCTTTAGCTACTCTCTGTTTATAGCTCTCCCAATCCTCAGTACAAGGCCCATTGGCACATCCACGATGACTAACTTCCATGCTTAGAAGAGACATGTTTAGATTTTCACCAAAAGCATATTTCAATCTCAAGGAAACACATTGAAGCAACCCACCTGCACCACTGGTAGCATCTACACGAGAAAAATAAGTAGGATCAAGGAAAAAAATGAGCTTAAAATCCACTGCATTGTGTGGGCGATCATAATGAATGTTGCTCTTTGACAGAGCACTGGCTGCTTTATCTGAAAAATCCAGATTTGCATTGTCTAAAGACATTACTGTGTAAGAATTCATCTGTAAGTGATTGTCTAAGCATAATTCAACACGGGGCCTTTCTGAGGGAACTGTATCAGCACCCTGATCTTGAGCTATCCCCTGCTTCCATGCAATGAGCTTCAAAAATTCTCGAAGAACTCATATTGGCATCAATAACAAAGTGACAAAGGAAGCAATTTTAAATGCATCATATGGTTCCGATACAACTTGCCTGCTAAAAAAGTCACATAGTTCACCAATTTCCTGAGATTTTAGTTCATCTTGGCTATTTGTTTGCTTTCGTGGTAGTGGTTGGTGTTGCTACTGCACTAGTGTGTACAGGTTATAATTATCCACACTCAGACCTTGCATATGAAGTTGAATTGGAATTTTATTTTGTCCTCCTAAATCAAGAAAACTTACTTCATACTCATGGCCCCTGCTAAAAAAGTCACATAGTTCATCAATTTCTTGAAAGTTTAGTTCATCTTGCCTATTTGTTTGCTTTCGTGGTAGTGGTTGTTGTTGCTGCTGTGCTAGCATGTACATGTTATAATTCTCCACACTTATACCTTGCATACGAAGTTGAATTGGAAGTTTATTTTGTCCTCCTAAATCAGGAAAACTTACTTCATAGTTCATACACATGGCCCCTGACACAAAAAATAAAAGCTGGATCACAGAATAAGTAATCAACCAATTCTCCATCTGCTTTCAAAGTCGAGCGCAGAATGTCTAGTAACTGGTAAAATGACCATAGAATTCCAAGATACTTCGCAATGCCGCATAATTTTTTTTAAGAGAAGCAAGAGGGACCCAACCACCTCCATAACCACTATCATTCCCAAGTTGAACATAAATAGACCTCTCTTCATCCTCATCCACTGGCAGATCAGTTCCTATAGTCTTAGGAAACTCAACCAAATTCATTCCCGCTTTATGTGCCGCCAGACATTGCGTTTCCAACACATTTTTTATGTTAGTTACTCTATTTAATATAGTGTCTTCCCTTCGGGTTAATGGTGTTGCTTGAGAAATTCCAGGAGAAACAGTGCCTACTTCATTGGCACTGCCGATGGGAGACTTCCCAACATTCATACTTGAATTATCTGAAGTTCCTGGGACCCCTAAATGTGGATTAAGATGAGTTTCCATAGTATTTAATCTGACATCAACATACCTCACGATAACTTGCTGAAATTGTGGATAGAGCATTGAGTCTCCTTCAAGAGCACCACCCTTAGGTGGTATAGTTGGCTGCAGCCATACTTGATCACTAGCAAAGCAGCACATATCAACTGCAAACTTCTTGCGATAAATGATACGAATCCAATAGGGACTTTGTAATACAACAGAAACATCAGTAGGCAATAGAGAACTTGGCACTATGGCCAGCCCTCTACCTTTACTCGATACAATGGATCCATTTTGTGTATTCAGATTGCTACTAGCCCCACTACTAGGTGCTCCACCAGATATACCCGCAGTAGCTTGAGGGTCAGAGGAAGATTCAGTGCTTTGAGCCAGCCCTTGAGACACCATCAATTTATTTGTTTTAGTAGTTATTGGAAATCCTGATGGTACTAAACTTAAGCCAGTGCTCTTCTTGTCCATCAAAGGATTAGGATGTCATCATGATCACTTCAAAGCTTAATTTAGCATATGAACTCCAACTACAATACGTATCCATAAAATAAAAACCTAATAAAAGACATGACATGTGCTTGCATAGTTAGTAAACCATGCCATAAAATGATTGTTAATCTGTCAGTATCCTAGAGGACCATGTCTCTAATAAAGATAGCTGGTTCTATCTTGGCTACTCGGTCGTATTTGGAGGCAGAGTATTTCCTGTGAACATTGATAAGCTTCCCTTCCCTTGCCTTCTGATGATAATGCACCATCATCTTGGCAGATTCCCAAAGTTGCATTCAATACTTCCATTCCAACATGGAATTCTTTTCAGGATACATTGTGCAGTATAAACTGTGGCCGCCGCAAGCATGGAGTGTTGATATCTCAACATAGCGTACTCCACCAGGAAAAGCTCCATGCAGAAAAAAGACAATCTCTTTGTCTCTTCATCAGATTGAGCTACCTTCAACAATCTCTTCATGAAGACATAAGGAGTTGGCATTTCCATATTGAAGTGCAGAGTACTAAGTATCAATCTCTCCATTTGTAAAACTTATCCTTTAGTGTACGCATTGTCAGAGATAAGAATGAATTTATCAACCACATGAACAAAGGCCTCCTCATACTTGCATGCCAAAAGCATGGCGGTGACACCTACAAGCTGCAAATGCTTTCTCATCACTTTATGTCTTGAAATTTGTCTGTCAACAATGTTGACAGTCAAAAATAGAGTTTCATCCATGAGCTCAAACTTCATGTGCAACTCAATGAGCCAAACAATCAGGATAGCCCTCATTCTCTCATTTATGTCTGATTGCTGGGACATGTAGTCATGCAGAACACAACTAAAATTCTCCCTAGTTTTATACAAACTGTAAATGTCTTGTATATATTCTGAAACAACCATTGGGTCTCCTGCATCAGACTCGTTGATGTTTGACATCGGATCAACTGAATCTACCATTTCCACTTCATAGCTTTCCTCAGTCTGAACCACAGAAGGTATAGTCGGTTCTAATGTCATCTGATCTTCCATATCAATTTCATGCGCAATTTGATGTTTATTGTTCCCTGTAAATGAGAGTGTATTTTTTGCTTCGCTCCCACCCACAGATTCTCATCAGGTCTATTCACAGGTTGGGAATCCTATACAAAATGCTGATTGTTTGCTAATGTGGCAACATATTTCCTTGTCACTGGACAATTGAACAGAAAAAAATTCTTTAGAACCAACAACACGTGGATTCCTTTGGGGCATCGCAGAAACAACATTCCCAATGTCACCTAGAACTTGACGACCATTTTCTTGTCCAAATGGCGTTGTTGCTTTGTTGCCTTCCATTTCAGGAGGACCTTTAGTGGTGGTGGGTTTGGCCAATCCAGGTTTGTTTTCAGCAAATCCTACCATTTGCTGCCTCGTGTAACATTGTTTTGAAGGGTTTGATGGGTTTTCTGTCTGAGTCCAATAGAACAGATAGGCAGATCTAGACTCTACAGGGAAGCTTCCTTGGACAAACAAATATGAAGGAAGAATACTGTATTTACGTCAAAATGGGGAGAAGCCCAATAATTTCATTTGCAATGGGTGTAATCAAATTTATCAGTCTCATAACTCAAAGAACAGAGGGACTGCACAGCATGGTTGATCTTATACTATATAGACATTCTTTATCCCTGCAGCATGAAAAGTAGTGATAGCAGCACCTCTAGGCATCATGGGTACTGTTACAATAAGAGAATGAAGATGTCTGGCTGCACCTGAGCACTGCTCAGCTATTTATCAAATGAACTGGTTATGATGGAGACATCTAGTAGAGGTATTGAGGGTGAAATCTAGTAGAGTTGTAACTCCTTCAAGGCATTGGCAGTAGAGCAATGTTACTATATAGCATTAAAGGTTTAGTTGTTGACACATTTAAGCCCTGTGGCTTGTTACAAAATTTCCATGGTGTATGCTATAATTGCAATCCATGTATATCAGAGCATAGGTGAGGACAATCCCAAGCAAGAAGAGAATGCAATACAACTGAGAAGTGAGATATTCTACCTTGAAAGCATGACTCATTAGGTATGTAGCTGAAATGAGAGATAGCACAGGAGATATTTTTCCTCTGGGATCCTTACATTGACTATGAAATTTTTTAGTAAACGTTGAGTTTTCATAGTGACATGATTTTGCATAGGAGTCTAGCAGTTATTTGTATGTTAGAATAAGAGGTAGCTCGAAATTTTTAACAGGAATTGAGTTCATCGATGTCTGGCCAAATCAAACAAGAGGCCTAGTATTGACTTGATTCTTGTACTCTGAAAAACAAGGAGTATTGTTGTAGTTCCACTATAAGAATGAAATGCTAAACTTTCCCGTAGTCCTGAAGCCATCATTTGAACCTCCTTAAGGACAAAAGGTTTTGTTTGATCTTGGATTCTTCATTTTGTATGTCTGTCACTTCAAGTGGGTATGCTCTGAAATATTTCGACTTTTGGAGAAGTGATAGTCCTATTGTGTTGTGGGATTCGTTGGATACATGAAGGTGTATTAAATACTCTAAGGGCTCAGTCTACAGGCATTTTTTGACAACTATTTGACACCTGGCTATATGAGTCATAGCTATACGTTGATAAGACTTCATGCCTGTCCAAGTTTTAAGAATGACTTCAGCTCATGTTGATCCAAGTTTCAAAGATTGCAAACCATTATTATCTGATTTTTAATGGAAGATTACAAATCTAGGTACAAAGGTCCTTTTATCTGAGTTTGAGGATTTATTTAATCACTCTCTTCTGCCCTATAACAAAACGACCTATCTTGCGGATTGTTCACTTGAAACAACCTCAATATAGACCGAGATTTATTTGTCCTGAATTCTCTTAAATTTAATTTGAAGTTATGAACCAGATTACAGTTTGTTGTTGTTTAAGGTTCTCATAAGCAGTTGTTGGAAAGTTGTGGCCCCTCCTCTACTCTTTGAACAAGACTATTAAACATAAGTATGATAAATATTTGTTATTAGGACTAGAGCCTAAAGAACAGAAGTCTCATTGGCATATCTCACTTAAGTTTCATGCATGAATATTTTACTATTTGAAAGGCTAGTTGTCTAAGTATACATCTGATATAGAATGAGTTCAAACTTGCAAGAAGACTTCTCTAGTCCAAGGGTTTACAACAGAATTCTTGATCAAGACTTAGTTCCTAGTAAGACCATCTCAAATATTAGCTCTCCAAGGACTTGAATTGTGAGCAGTAACCTATTGTGACATCTCCAAAATTTTGATCTTCATAATGACAAGGCAGACAACATACATCTTCAGGACATCAGAGGTACATCAACTTAGTTTGATTTCTATCTTTTCTCATTTGAAGGAATCATCATCAGTTGAAGTAAGTGTAAGGTTGGGTACAGGTCAGATTAGCAGCATCCAATTCGCAGATCCTTTCAAGAATATAAGTTTCACATTTCTTCACATTACAGGACATTCATCCTATATAAGGTAGAAAAGCTAAGATATTGAACAACGTTCAAAACCCATCATGACCGTCATGATCTAGTCAAGGACCTCTCCTTCATAATTTTTAGGGTGTCTGAAGCAGATCATTTGATTTTGAAAAGCACAGCATGCAAAGTAGTGATAGCAACACCTTCAGTCATCATGGGTACTGTTACAATAAGAGAATGAAGATTGTGTAAGTCTATAATGGAAACACCCTTATTCGAGATTGACTATGAATCAAGCATTCTTGATCCTTAAAGCAAATGAGAGGCAGAAACACCTTATGATTTGAAACAATATTTGTTATGGCTATTTAGCTGAGGAGTTCAGAATGATGGTAATATATAACCTGGAAGTGACATTTTCATAATGACAACTTTCTTCATGAACAAATTTGTATAACAATAGATGAATTTTAAACATGATTATGACCTCTAGGAATAATATGTGGTCCTCATAAGTCTAACCATATGTCATTATAGTAATAGTATGTGATAATTAATTGGATAAATCATAAAAGTTCTCGGGGACAGTTCACTCTATGATGATTACATCTACTAAAATCATGAGCGCTTGTTTACAGAGTTTATACTTTGAATGGAGAACAGGATTGTGTCATAAATTTCTTCATTGTGTTTTACAAAGTAATTGAGATAGTTGTTTACAGCACACGAGCTTTTGAAATTCCAAATCCACTCTTTCTTGATTGCATTTTACTGAACTTGACAGGATTACAGTGAAATGTCATTAGCCTATCGACCATCTCATGCGGATGCCACATATGACTTCAAATATGGTGTTCGTTCAGTTCAGGTATGCTTAAGCATGCCTATTTTCTGAGTAGTATGCCTCTCTTTAAATGCTTCTTGCTTTTGAAGATACAACTTAGTGATTTATGTGTTATAACTGCATTTCTATAAAATTCAGGGAGGTGGCAGATCTTCAGCACGGGAAACAATTGGAAGAGTAGCAGTTGGGGCTGTGTCAAAGAAGATACTTGAGCTAAAAGCTAGGACTGAGGTGCAGTCATACTACTTTTAGTATTGCAATTTGTAGAAATGTGTTGAGGCTTCTCGTATACTTTTTTCCTCTCTAGATGAACTAGACATTTTTAATTTCTGGGAACATTATTTCTCTACTACCTTAAATATATATTGTTGATCTTTAAATTTCCAGAAAATAATATAGTGTGGAATACCTCATTTAATTGCAGAAATTTCCAATTATTGAAAGCAGTGCTGTGAATGCCATGTCAAACTGTTTTCTCTGTTGGTATCTATGTGAAAATGGAAACAGATAATCATTAAAGGACTCATGATAGGCACGTGGTAAACAATATCATGTACGCATATTGATATTGCTAGGATGTAGGAATTTCCATTTTGTAGTTATTCATAGGATGCGAGCAGAATAATTGTTTGAAGAATTGAAATTATGCCAAAGATATGAACTCATGAATTTTACCATGCCCAATTTTAGGCATGTGGCTTGGGCAATACTAAATATTAAGTTGGATTTCGTTGACACTTAAATTACAAAATTTGAAAATTAAGACATGTAAGTGCTCTAAAGCCATTAGCTTCTAGCCATCCTCTAGTTAACCAACAAAATGAGCAATGGAAAATTAGTGGAAGTCATGAAAACTAATGAAAATGCATGTTATCAAAATGTCCAATCTGATAGTATGTGTTAAAATTTCTTTGAAACCACCATCCTGGAAATTTACCACCTATCAGATTACAAATCTACTTAATAAAGATACAACTGGGATGTTAAATTATCCTAAAACCAACTATCTAAGCAAACAGATCAAATCTAGTTACTTGCTGGAATTATTAACTCAAAAAACTAGTTACTAGTGTTCTTACACATTCATCACCCAAAGATATATCACAGCCACCCATTTCAATGTCAAACACGTGGCTTCCATTTTTCTAATTTAGGGAACAATGTAAGCAAGGAGGAAGAGGTGAGAATAATACTAGGTGACAAGTGGAAAGTGGGAATGTATCAGTGTATTTGTAAACATCTAATTGCAACTCTCATGTTTAGGAGACAAACAACTACCAATGAGCCCATTGATTTCTCCAACAATTAACTTCATTATATTTTGGATTTTATGTACTACAATATATCTTCATTTGTGGCATTCCTCTTTTGTAGTCTTCCTTTTATTTTTAAAATGCCACTTATATTACTTACACTTATGCAATTAGTTACACTTGTTATCATCATCTTATTTTCGTAAGTCTTCTCATCTTTGTTTGTAAGAACATATAAGATATTGGGTAAAATCTTGCCATCTTTTAGTAACAGTTTGATCTATTGTCAATTGATTAGCACAAGCTAATGTGCATCTTTGACTCATCCAAGGTAATGTGAGTTGGGATGAGTTGAGGTTGGTAACTTAAGTTCCTTTTCCAATTGAAACAAGAAAAGGTTATTTTGGTTGCCATTATCAATGACCATATATGCTAGTTTGTGCTTGATTTGATAGTTTTATGTACAAAGAGCTTTCTTGTTGCTGGCAAGGCTATCTTGGGGCATTAGTATCAAGTGTGGGTCAATATAGTTGGGATTGTTGACATCAACCTCTAAGTCTCCAACCTCTCAATAATTCTTATAAAGGAAGTATTTTTCCTCTTGGAGCTCTTTTGGCGTAAATGTTTGACATTCCTCATTGGAATGGGCAAGCTTCCTATGATAGGTGCCATATTTCTTCTTGCCACAGTGGGTAGAGGATATGGTATTGGTTTCTCCTTTGTTCTACCCAATATTGTTGGGTTGAGTAATTATTAGAAAGAAAATGAGGATGAAATTCCCTTCATCTAAAATAATTGAATGGTCTTATGTAACTTGGCTTCAATCTTGGAACCAATTTGCATAAAATGCCCTGAGGAGGAAATAGAAGAAACTCTAACTTATTTTTAATGCTAGGGAACAACCCACAAAATAATTTGGTGTAGAGGGTATATTTTGGGCCTTTTGAGACTCTACCTTGAGTTGGGAGAGAGGTCCATTTCTGGCTCTCCATAATTATAAAGATCTGGTCTCCTTGGGTCATTATGGTCGAAAGAAATATTGAGACTTTAGTTCCAATGTTTCTGGATCAAACAGAGGAACATTTTTATCTTGGCCATGAACATCAGTGTTGCTGACAAGGGGCTGTTTTTTATGGGAAATTAGAGCTAACCGAATATAATTTGTAGTTAGGAGAACAACCTCCTTTGAAGATCAATTATCATAACTATGAACAATAAGATACAAACCTGGAAATGATTCTTCTCACTATGTAAATCAATTTTGGGTTTGCAGACGTCCTCTTGTATTCCTGGATATCGGTTAGTTCTTCCAATATGACAAGACTGTTCATCTTCAATAAGGATGCCTTCAACAAATGGAATTGACCTTTCTTCCTTTGTCTCATATGGTTCACAAAACAACTTGATGATATGATCAACGTTATTTTATTCCTCATTAGAATCCATGTCATATGTAGGATGGATGTCAAAGAAAAAAATATAGGATCTTGCACTGTTCTATTCAAACTTAATAGGTAATTTTGATTGGAGATGCACATCATTATGGGTGCCAAAGTTTCTACCATATTCAAAATCGCATATAGGACTGTTGGTCTCTTGAACCTTAGGGTATCTTCAAGCTTTCCCTTCATTAATGAGGTTATTATTACTCTCATTCTCAGAGAAACTAGAACTATAGTTTCATCCATTATCTCCATCTGCACTCAAGATTTTGTCATATGTTGGCTGAATTTCAATTTTCCAGTGTATAAAAAAGGCATGGCATGATACCCTTGTCATCACATGCTAAGTCTTCTCGGGTGATTGTAAGATTGGTAGAAAGTTGTTTCCTACCCTCCTACTGATATGGGTGAATCAAATGAAGAGAAATTTCCAAGTGTAGAAATCCAGCTGAGCAGGCCGAAAAACTTGTAGGAAACTGTTCTTTGTCTTCTTCAACAGGGTGGTCATTAACACTTGCCTCAAAATGAGTACTGGCTAGAATGAAGCATCCCATTGTTTTCACTTCACAATCTTTCTTAGGAATAGACCTCTCTTTATCTCTACCACACTCACCATCGACATCAAAATGCAGTGTAGGTGTTATATTTATGTCTTGATCAAACTTGGAATGCAATTTTGAGCTGCCAAATGTGTTTCCAGGAATGCCCATAGCTGTATTACCCTCACAGCCACTTAATTTTTTAAATGCCACTTATATTACTTACACTTATGCAATTAGTTAAACTTGTTATCATCATCTTATTTTCATGAGTCTTCTCATCTTTGTTTGTAAGAACATATGAGATATTAGGCAAAATATTGCCATCTTTTAGTAACAGTTTGATCTTTTTCAACTGATTAGCACAAGCTAATGTGCATCTTTGACCCATCCAAGGTAATGTGAGTTGGGATGAGTTGAGGTTGGTAACTTAAGTTCCTTTTCCAAGTGAAGCAAGAAAAGGCTATTTTGGTTGTCATTATCAATGACCATATATGCTAGTTTGTCCTTGATTTGGCAGTTCTATGTACAATGAGCTTCCTTGTTGTTGGCAAGGCTATCTTTATGCATTAGAATAAAGTGTCGGTCAATGTAGCTGGGATTTTTGACATCAACCTCTAAGTCTCCAACCTCTCAATAATTCTTATAAATGAAGTATTTTTCCTTTTGGAGCTCTTTTGGCCTAAATGTTTGACATTCCTCATTGGAATGGGCAAGCTTCCTATGATAGGTTCCATATTTCTTCTTCCCACAGTGGGTAGAGGATATGGAATTGGTTTATTATTTTTTCTACGGTCTACCCAATATTTTCGGGCTAAGTAATTAGTATAAATAAAATGAGGACGAAATTCCCTTCATCCACAGCTTCTTGAACCACCATTTTTTTGTTGATGTTTCTAGGTTTTGCATTGCCAGATAATACCCCAACTTAGTTAAATAATGTCCACTTGAGGTGTTATAGGACCAAGCAATTTCATCATTCGAATCACTTAAACAAATGTGGGCCTTGCTTTCTTTCATGTCCCAAATTCTGTGCTTGGACCCATCCCTATCTCCAAATTTTCATTCAATTGACAACAACATTTCTATTAAGTGTGCATTGACGTGTCTCTGGAATTTGAACAATAAGTGTCTCTAGCAGGAATACATTGTCCCCAATCACAACTATTGCATCTGTGCCAATTTTGACCCATGGGCTTGAACCCAACTTCCATGCTAGGTATTGTCCAACTATGAGAAAGGCTAGAGTTAAAGCCTTCCATTGGTTTGATACATTCTGGTATTTTTTTGGCTATTGCAGATCCAATTCGAACTTGAGAATTTTGAGGATTAGGCTTTAAGAGAGGGGGTGCATTTTTATGTTATTTTGTTTTTGGTTTTTATGCATTTTGGTGCTCTATGGGTTGCCTAGTTTCAAATGGATTGGTTTGAAATTGGATCATAAGTGGGTAGGTCTTGTTCAAATCAGTTGGTAGTTTAACCACCCAAAATAGTGGTCTTGTCAAGGTCTTCATGAGAGTAAATATACAAATGAAATATGACTACAGAAAAATGCAAATCAACAAGCATAAAGACACTCAAAATACTAGACATAACTCTTCGAATAGCACCAAGTTGACTGATAGGAGCCCTTACAAATTGGGAGGTGAATAACTTGCTATAGACTTTAGTAAATGGTTGTAGATGATAAATTAACTTGCTGTTATGCACCTCTATATCTGAGAAATGCAGTAAGACGTGGAAAATAATAAGCTAAACCACCCCTTGGGGGCCACCCACAAGTGTAGAGGCACTTTTAAGTGTTGGATCTATGGGTAGAGAAGCTAGGGAAATGAATAGATAATAACAAAAACCATCCCATCATTCAGAGTAGATGAGTAAAGCTAATGATAATACAATTGATTACCCTACAATTGGGGTCAAATCCCCATAGGGTCAAAACCCAATTTTATTTTTATTTACACTTTTTTTATTTACCCAAGTTTAAAATTGTTTATCACTTCAAATGATCATAAAATATAACGCGGAAGTGAAGAAAAGAAAAATGATCATGAATACATACCTTTTTTTATCAAACCCTTGAATGAAGGTTTCGCTTACATAGTAATTAGTACAACAGCATTTGTTGTTAAATATATATAAATAGGGGACATGCAATTTAAAAACAATATTTTAGGGGCAAATGGCACAGATATTTCATTAAGAATTACAGTTATTACATCCAGGAGCCAAAAAGTAGTCAAATAAGAGTTTATTACCTACAAAACAAATAACAGTTAACACTCCTTGACCCCAACTTAAAGATTGCCCACATCTTACCTAAAAATGGCAATGTTGGGCAACAATTACATAGTTAAACTTGATCTAAATAGTAAATACATAAATTTCTTCCAAATTGAACAAAGTGTTCATCTCATGAAACGTTTCCTAAATGTGTCACTTCTATAAGTAGGAAGGGATTGTTAGACATATAACATCCCACGGTTCTACATGCTTCTTGAACCATCCATTTGCTCCCAAATAGAGCATTATTCCAATGAACACAAGAAACAGAAAAATTAAAGATTAAAACAAAGATTTATATTAATGGCTTTGAAAGATAGATTCAAAGTTGTAACATGCCATACAATAACCACTCATTACACCTCTTACAACATAATATTTTGGAGCATGTATGATTCGTTTTGGAAAGCAGGGAAACCGATTCTTAGTGGTTATTCTTGGTCAATAAGTCATGTTCAAGACAACAGAGGTCTTTCTATGGGATGCCTGGCCACCATTAGTTTTTCTGGGCAGCAAGATCTTCTCTCTGTGATCTGTCTATGGTGCACCCAAGATCAGACCATTGGTTAAGGAAAGGTAAGGCTGTGAGGGGTCCTTTCTGAGGCACTAAAGCCAAACAGGAGGTAGCGAGGTTGTTCTCAACCAAACAGGAGATCAGTAGGTTACTAGGTGGTTTTTAGGGCCCAGTTTGAATCATTTAGGGCATCACCTTTAGGCGGCCTTCCTCCTAAGTGTATTTAGGGCCGCAGAAGATATCTCTTTCAGGAGCCTGTGATCACATGAAGCTTTGAAACCACTCCCCAACAATTACAGGCCTCCAATTACAGGCCAACAATTACTAAAAATCCCAAGCAGGCCTCTAGAACCTATAGTTTGTTGACATGATGTAGCAACAGGATCAAATCTCCAACCGCAGGTGAAATTTGGATCAAAAGGGGACTGTCATAAGATCTAACCAGCCATTTGACCAGGTTAGGAGACTACTTCAACTACAAATTGAAACTCCACTAAGAAAGGGTTGTCACAAGCTCTTCCTAACAACAAACAAGTTTGGAGGTAGCACAATTAGACAGTGACTTGTTAATTAGTATATTACCAACTAAACTTGGATAGTGCTAGTGTGGGTTACAGTTGGAATATTTATCTATTGAATATTGACATTACATCCAGAATTATATTGGTGGATTATTGGTTTTATAGGTCTACTGTTCCTTAGGTAGTTAGCCCTAACTTGTGGTGGTTTGCTGAAGAAACAAATGACTGTTAAATATCTCTTATATCATTAGTGAATTATATAGAAGGGTACTTACTGTTATATGAGTTGATAAATGTGCATTACTGTTATGATTATTTTCATGATTGGAAAATCCTAGATAAGGATTGAACCCCAAGGCCAAAAATTACCTAGGGACATTGCATACTTCCATTAGAGAAACAGTAAAAAATGCATTTCAATCTACTTGGATCATAAGATATAAACAAAGATGTTGTATTGTCAAATCCATGAGAGGTTGGGGTAGGATGATGGCCCGCAAAAGGTAGAAAGGAGTTGCAGCAAGGTAAACTTCAGTAGGTGTGCATTGCTATTGAAGTGGATCTCCATAATGTGTCCCTCTATGGTGAGGATGCATGGTAGGACATAATGGTTCAAAGGGAGGTGAAGCAGAGGGGAATATATTTCCAAGAGTGTCTGAGTTTGTTTCAGGCTGCAGTGGATTCATAAGGGATATGAGGGCTCAAAATTCTATTTTGACTTTTTGAAAATAAAAGTGGCAATGAACAGGATCTTGGATTACTCCATGCAAATGGTTCTTTTTTTGGCACTCCAATTGACATTATGTTCAAATTGCAATTTCAAAATAATTTTCTCCTTATACCGTGATGGATCATGTAGTGGTTGCAAGAAATGCTTATTGTAGGGTCAATCTTCATAAGGTTTTTTATTGGTCACTAGAGCAGGTTGAAGAAATATGACTTCTCAAAAGAGGAGGATTTTGTAGTACTTAGCTACATGAAGAATGGCAAGTCTCTAGGTATAGAATCTAGATGGCATTCTGTGTGAATTTTACAAGGCCATGAGCCATGATTAGTGACAATTTTTGTCATTTGGTGAACACATTCCCAAAAAAGTAGCCACCAACACAATTTATGATTGGCATCCAATTACATTGCTTAGTGTGGCACACAAGATCATGGCTAAAACAGAGACTCTAAGGATCGAGGAAATGCCGTGGAAGGTTTTCTAACGATAACACAAGTTTTGTGTACAAAGAAGTAATATCAATACCATGTTTTCAACATGTAAAACCTTCAAATGTGCACAAAAACTAGCCATCAACCCCTTTTCTTTGAAATTGCATTTGACAAAGCTTTTGATTGAGTGGATTGGAGTTTCATTATTTAGATGTTGACTCATGTGGAGTTTGGACCTAGATGTGTGACTATGGAGAACACATTTTTCACTAATACATTAGCTTTTATATACCAAATAGTGCTTAGATAAGTTTAGTTGATGATGCTCACGCTTGTTTAGACATAATCAACCTGGCATCAAGTGATGTGTTTAGTGAATAAAAAAATATTTTTTTCTTGGTGGGGTTGGACTCTCTTCCTAACTAGAATCCCTTAGCTTGGATATTTACCCCACCCTGGATGGTTGTTAGATATTTGTGTATTCCCTTTAGTCTAGATCTTTTGCCAATATCCATGTAGAATTGGTAACTTCAACAACTACAAAGGAAACTTTCTGTTTAGCATCATCGAGACCTTCCCTTTACGAGGAATTTGACCATGGTTGCACAATCCTACTAGACTTGCAAATATATTATGTGTCTTGTTGGTTGCATAGCAAGGCCCGATATCAATAGTAGAGCAGATTTTGGGATTGTAACCATGGTCTCAATAAAACAAAAGGGTCTTCCATTGGCCCCTTGGGATGTGTTACTATCCCCAAGGATGTCAAGGGGATTGGTTTGATCAAGCTTCCCACTCAAGTGTCTATTTTGGCTACCATATGAGTGTCAAGGGGTCTAGAGGGTGATGCTCCATGGCAGGTTCTGTTTTGACCTGTAGGATGTCAACAAGTGGGGAAAGTGCTGGGGGATTTTTCTTTGTGTGATATCATCTCCTTCATCCTCCCCCTGTTTAGTAGCACCAGACAGGTACTTCCAAATAGATTTGAGTGTCTAGACTCTAGACATGTGATTGGATGAAAAGGGAATTTCATCCAAGTGATATGTTTTGAAATCTGCAATGTAGCAGAGTGATTTCTGCAGCAAGGATCATTCCCAATAAGGTTGTACAACAAAATTCTGTAGATCATCCAACAACAATGGCACAGTGCGTCCATACTCATCTTGAGAGAGAAACACAAGTTGTGTGGAGGGTTCAAAACAATAATGTGTGTTGCATTAGGGACACATGTGCTGTGCAAAGTGAGCAGAGCAGTCGCACATGCCACCTGAAGCAGTAAAATGTTTCACGTGTTGTGGGCAAGGGTGTAAACAATCGTACAGGTGACAGAAAGGCTGCACTGCAGGTTGAGCAGATGGCAAGTCGTGTGGTTTCTTAGGAGAATTTGGGTAGTACAACCTGCACAGGTGCCCATAAAATTTCTATAGTTGTTGGCGATTGTAATTTTCCACAAAGGACCATGTTTCTAGTAAGGAAAACCTTGTACGATAAGATATTATTTAATGAACACCAAATTTTGATGTGCAGATTTTCTGTGTATGCATGTGTGGGATTGGTGTACAATTTGCAACCGCTGATTTTATTTTATTTACTTGTTAAATCCCAATAGTGATTTTTATTTAGTAAGCTGAAACTTTAAATAATCTACAACAAGTAAATTTACTAGAAACTAAATTTTCCAGTTGCTAGGTTTAAGAAAATTTAGCACACCAAATTCCAGGTCTCAAGCTCACTTATTTGATTTTCCTAGAGTAATTGGTTAGCATGGAAAGCAATTGTGGGCTTGGCTAGGTTGAACATGAAAGACAAATTGGGATCTGGCACACATTCCATTTGGAGTTGGAGACGCAGGGTGATTGCCTTCAATAGTTGTGCCACCTTCATGCTCTCACATTCAACAAGAAAGGCATCCTCTCTTGGGGATACATGTGAGATGAAACTAATTGATATTAGATGAATTGGTAGTGCTTGTCTCAAGAGAATGATCTTCTCGGCCTTAATAAAGATTCAATTATGGAGTTGGTCAATCCACAGCAAGATCTAATGAAAATAAACATTGAAATGTCAACTCCATTTTAGAAGGATTGGGAGTGGAGTTTTGGTAAGCCTTTGTAATAATATTGCTCTTCTCAACTATATTCAATATTGCATCAACAATATCCAATATCCCCCTGAGCTCAATGGAAATAAGTTTCCAGTGAATCATCCTATTGTTCGATATCTTTAGTAGAAGTACTAATTTCTCTTGTAACAACTATAGTTTCTTCTTCTTTTGGCTGCACTGCATTATGGGATGTGGGTTTAATGCCAACTTTGCTCCCTCTTCTCAAAGATTTGGATCCACAACATATACACTTGGTAACATCTATTGTGCATGTTCTTGAGCCTTTTATGGACAATAGTAATCCTACTGAAACCTCCTTTAGGGGTTTTGGAGCCTTGGACAACACCATAACACATTTGAAGTCTGCCATCTTGAGGAGAAAGGAAGCAGAGTGGAGAATCACAATCAGGTTCCAAGGGCAAGTCTCCTCTTAAAAATGCTGCTAGGTCAGAGGAAATGCAAACTTCTTAACCTGACACATTGTTTCCTTATCATAGAAGAATTATTATGAAGGCGTTGCCTTGGGCTCTATCTCTTGGCACATATGCTCCTGGAAATACTACCAAACTATAAGATTTGAAGAGTTATTTGCCATTTTTCTTGTGCAATATATTCAGAAGATCAAAGGACTTTGGTGTTGGGGTCTTTTCACTTGCAACTATAGTCACAAGTGATCTTATTTACAAAGATACAACTTGCTATTTTGCTCTAGATGTTGTTGGTCTGCCTACTGATTTTTTGGATTTCATCGTGGTTGGTATCCTCCCTTCTGCAGATGCAGTAGATTGTATACCATAATGCTTAGATGGTTTGTGACTTAATAACCTCATACTTCAAGCTATTAATGATTGTGGTGCTCTAAGATCTTTTGTGATTTTTTTTACATCAAAAGCCTACTTACAGGCTTTGGCAAGTGACACTCTTAGTTCCTTATCATCTGCCTTAGATGAGATGATATGACATGCTCCTTATTTGAGGGGCATGGGGTGGATGTATTGATTGAAATATTAAATACTATTGCAAAACTTGGATTTGGTGCTAAAGTGTCTTCCCTGTTGCAAAAAATTGCCAACTCTTATGTGCCTATTCCCATGAAGACTGATTTAGAACAACAAACAATTAGTTCAGTGGATGGAGATGAATCATCGATGGTGACATCTGAGTTAGGGGTTGGTACTTATGCTGAAAAATTGTCTTCAAACATGGAATTCTTTCTCCCAGATTGTATAAGCAATGCTACATGTCTCTTAGAGAATATTCTGCATAATATAGATACATGGGTGTTTATTGAGAAAAAGGGTATAGAGGCTATGACTGTTTGATTTATGCCTCTTACCATTGTCATTTCAAGGTGCCCAGAATATTGTTGTTGCATTTAAGAAATTTTCACGACAACACTCATCTCCTCTTACAAGGGTTGTTTGTACTACTTTGAGAGAACACATGAAACCTGAAAATGAATTCATGGATTTGTAGGCTAGAACAAAGCTGGCAGATATTGAGGTAGCACAACACATATGAACTTTGAGATGAATTTCAATTCTAGATGGTATTTTATCCTTTTCAACACATTTACTGAAAATCACAACAATAATTATGCCTGAAATTGGTTCTGGGGATGAAAACATATTGAAGCATGTAGGGATGGTGTACAAAGAAATAGTTTGGTATAAATCTCTTGTTAGTGATTCAAAAGTAGATGCGAATAAAGAGGTTGAAAAGAACCTGCAATTGAAAATTTGGCACCAAATGCAACAGCTATAGAAGTTGGCAATGACACTAACACAGTTTCAGTTGTTCGACATGTGAACCCAATGTCTATGAGGAATGGGCTTGCTTCTCATTAGTCCATTGAACCCTAATATATTTTTTTTATAGAAACAAGACAACAACAGACCATGGTATCGAAGGGATTTCAAGAATGTGTCTTGGTCAGCTTGGGCGACATGCAAATGCATCAGAGGATGACATTGGAGGCTCTGTAATTGTAGGAGAAACATCTCAAGCCCAAAAAGTTAAAAGGATGTCATTTGATCTCTTGGACTTTGACAATATGAATAAGGTTGTGTCTACAATGTTATCATATTATGTGACTCTTGTGAAGGTTTTTGTAGTTCACAATCGACATCGTGATGATATAGGATTGCTTAGTGCAGCAACGAAGAATGTAATACAACAATGGTGAATTATTTCTATGATCATGGTATAATTAAAAGTCTTTTTGACTACTTTTGAAGCAACAGTTCATTTACTCTGGATAGTACCATTATCTCATAGCAAGGAATGGAAACAGAAAATGACAAGCAAGAGCATGCACCTTGGTAGTGGAAGAAGCTTTAGAAGTTCAAAAATCTTCAAAAAACTAAGTGACTAGATGCATATATACCTATGAGCGATATCGTATTCAATTTTAAATACTGGGCTTTGAATAAAGACTTAAAGGGTTGTAAGGCATTGCGTCTTATAGTGTTTTGATGTATTTGGCTTCCAGAAACTCCTACATCTTTCAAGGTAAGTATTAGCCATTGTTTCAGTATGTCTCCAAGTCATGACTGAGATTTCAAAGGAAAAAAACCCCTAACACTGGTAAAGGAAGGACATTGATCCATCTTTCTATTGTTAAGAGTGGGAATGGTGTTATTTCAATTTTCAACAGTGTCAGTCAAGGTCAACAAGCAGAATATGTTGTAGGAGGTATCCTATACCATAGTGATTCTATTATACTCATATCTTCAAAAATTAAAGCATTTATTGGTACAAACTCTAACATTTCTGATGAAATAAAGACACTAAATTTTTTGTTAACAGTAGCAATAGAGGAGAGGTGACTGAATTCTAGGTCTTTGGGGATTCCTTGGTTATCAATTGGTTGAATGGAGGTTTAGGATGGAATAATTTTTTTTGCAACCCATTCTAGAGTAGTTGAAGACAATCAAGTCACAGTCCTTGAAGATATCATTCCATCATATTTCTAGATAATTTAAGTCAGAGGCTAATAGATTGTCTAAAGAAGGCTTGCTAATGACGCAAAACGATGGTTTAACATGGGAAAGTAGTTATGGTGTAAGACTCTAGGAAAGGTCATTGTAAGAACTAGGCCCATGACTTTATATATATATATATATATATATATATATATATATATATATCACCCATAGATCTCAGTCAAGTATTTTCTTGTGCTTTCGTTCTTTAGTCCCTTAGGTCCATCTTATTTAGTATCATTTCAAACATTTGTACAAACTTTGTTAGTTGATAGGTACCCCAATAAGAAATTGAGCACAACAACATTAACACTTGCAGATTCAACATGTACGATTAGAAAAGTTCGCATGAGTCCTTCCTATTATCACTTTGTACTTATTTTGATGCATGCGAAATAAACGTTTAGGTTGACCCTAAGTACCACCAATATAACTACTGAATTTATACCATATGCAAATACTTGAATTCTATTGATGGAAAAATAATTGCCTCTTTTATTATTCGAAGCATCCATTGTATCTATATACTATTCATAAACATTAAAATTTTAAAAATAGGAGTGAAAAAAAATCTTGCACAAAGCAATAATTAGATCATACTAGCAAGCCAAGAACCTTCAAATTATTAATGACACCATTGTGCAGAAATGCAAATATTGGGCATTTAACACATGCCTCAATCTTGATAGAATATAAAAATTTGAATGATTGGTTTCATGTAAATGTACTCCACAACATGCTATATTGTGATATGTGTATGCACATATTTTCTCAAGCTCCACATAGAAGAAGGTTTGAAAACTAAGGAAAAATATTTATGATGTTACTTGTTTACAAATTTGAGAAAGCCTCAAGGGTTACAATAAAAATCAAAAAATTTTGTTTCCTGGTGGAATGTGAGACATTCTTGGATTTGTATAGTTGTTCAATGCTTGTTTAGGATCTAGGTAAGTGTGAATGAATAAAATCTTTCTGTCATTGTTCTATATTGGATTCCCATTCTCTCTAAGTTATCAAAGGCAAGTTAAAACCTGTTTAGACTAAGGGACAACATATTCCATTGCCAAACTTTAACCTTACAGGGAAGTGCACTACACTTGTTTGATACTTCCACACATTTTGAGGGCATGTCAATAGAAATGTCAATGTTGTTGGATACACGGGCGTTAGTTAGTTTTAGAAAAGTTCTCTTTGTCAAATATGTTGTTTTCATGAAGTAATATTTCCAACCAAGAGGATAAAGACTTGGCATGTCTAGGACATAGTGGTGTTATTTCTTGCCTATATTTGTGATTTTTTAGTATTCCACCATTAATAACTTCATTACGTAGTTGTTTTTTTAGTAGTATATTACAACAATGACTTGTTAAAGGAAAACGATTCTAGTTTGTTTGAATATCATAAACTGTAAGGAAATCTAGCTTTGAATTAGAAAAAATGGAATATATTTTGAAAAATATGTTTTTTGATCAAATATAGGCTAGTTCCCTAATCATTAAAAAAAACAAGATCACGAAAATAAACAATGATTTTGGACACGATGAATTACAGAACTCTCCAGCTCAAAAACAAGTTAGCATATTCAGTTTTGTCTACGTTGGAGAAAAATGAATGAGTAACATCAAGTTTTCTTTGAATATTTATAGAATCATTTTAGAGATTCTAAATGGAAATTGCGTGTGCTAATCTAGCTCAATTAATTACAGGGAAAACAAGGGGAATACATAATTTGTTGGCTTATGGGAATTGGATTCCTTTTCCCTTGGAATAGTATGTTGATAATTGAAGACTACTATATTGAAGCTATATTCCCCGTTAGTATCACAATCTACAAAGTCTTGTCTTATTCTTTTTTAGTTTCTTGTTGGTAATCTCGTGTCAACAATACTTTGCTACACCCATTAGATTTCTACTAACCAGTTTTATTGTTGAAGTGTCACTACTTAGAGATAACTAGAGGAAATGATACAACTACAAAAGTGGAGCATGAGACATTCTTATTAGAAATTGCTAGCTTTGTTGTGTTTATTTGTGACGTTTTAATTTCTTTGTTTATACAGGTCATATGGCCACATAGTGGCCACTATTTCCCAACTAAAGAAAACTTGTTCGAGTTTCTTGCTTTTATGGGGAAAAATGACATTAACAATATTGCTGATGTTGAGGTATATATTGTATAAATCCTTTATAGTCTACTTTATTTTATATTCCAGTGTTCATCAACTTTCATGTCTTATACTTTGCATTGTAACTTTTTTTGTTTTCTTTTTGCAGAAAATGCACTTAGTATTGATGGTAAGAAGCAATGATTGAAGAAAGAGGGGAACAATAACACTAGAGTGACAAAGAGAGAGAAGTGTATTGGTCTAGTGGTACTCGTAGAGCCAATATCTCACATAAGATACACACATAAAGATTGATGGTCAAGTTTTTAGAGTTGGTGAATTCACTTTGAATTCCTTGGAAAGATAATGATAATTCTTTGAAATGATCAACAATATTTTATCTGGGAATTGTACTCCAACCAATATTAAGTTGGAAACTCATATTGTAATACTTGACATTTTATATAATATAATTTATGTGGTTGGAATTATTTATAGTTGCACTTGATATTACTTGGTATTGTAATTAACATATGTAACTTTGGGTTTTCATATTAGATGAACATATAATTTGTATGACATTTTTTTTAAATTTAGTTGCAAATTCATACTAGTTAATTTATGTTGATTAATAATGAACACATAAAATCAATCTAAAACTATTAAAATAGTAGTTTATATTCATTAATGAAGAATACAAATAAAATGAATATACAATTAAATTATTCATTTATAATGATTATTAGTGAAAGTAAATGAAATAAATATAAACTACTAAATTAGTCGTTTATATAATGAATAAATGACTACTACAAATGATAAATTTGTGACCACAAATGATGATTTGTGTAGAAATTCACAAGAATAATGATTAATTATCCACCGAGACTATCCCGACTCCATACAATTCGAATTTATATGCAACACATAATCTCTTCCAATTTATCATCAAACATGCGGAAATAAAATCAAGCGATAAATACATCAAACTCATCATATACATTAACACAAGACGTATGTAAGTTTATAAATTTCGTAAACCCCGTGCCTATTGTGTATATTATAATGGAGAAATCGTGCACAAACTCAAGATAATACCTCACAAGTATTCTGTACTTTCATAAAGTTACACATACTTCCAGCTTCCGCTTGAATGTGTTACTCGGTTCAAAACTCACTCATCGTCTTGGCTCTATCAGTGGCAATCCTGTGCCTGCCCAGTACAGATCCAAGGTTCAAATCTCCTCGCTTGACAAGGCAATCATCATGGAAATTCTCCTCTAAGTGTATGCAAATCTCATGCACAACCGATGTCGCCACCGATAGCTAACTCCACCCTATCTACATCTTCGTTCGTCTCACTAAATCGTATCATGCAATCGTAGTGAAACTCCGATGTTCTTGAGCTAATAACGAGGTTAATGACTAATGAATTAAATAATATTTAATCACCCACCATAACTAATTGATTAGCTAGTTAAACTAATCTCAACCAGCTCAACTAAAATAAACAGAACACAACTCCACTAGCTGCCTCATTAACTCCACCAAACTTCTCAAACAAGTCTCCAATCAAGTCAAACCATGATGATGCCATCAAACCCTAGAATAGTACAATTTTCCGTTAGCGGTGAGCCACTGCGCCCAACCGGGTGTTCACAGATAAACCTAAGCTATAGTCCAAATATTAAGGGTAAATAATATTTGACTTCCCTATTTTAATAGTGAGTGCCTAAAATAATTTCCACCTCTTCGAATTATGAGGTCCAAAAATGTAGAGTCCCATCTATTTTTTACTAACATGACCAATGCTCCAAGAATAACATACTACAATCCTCGCACCATGCTCCATATGTTCAAAAATAGACATATCTAAAAATAGATTTTGCGCTAGAATTTGCCTTCGCGGGCCCACTTAGTGAAGGCCACTTCATTTCACTTCAGCCCACTATCTACAGAGCCAACACTCCCTCTCAAAGAAGATATGGATTATCCGCAACCCTATCCTACCTCTCGTGGAATTCGAACTTGCCCTCGGTGAGCGCCTTCGTCGTGACGTTTCCGCATCCTCGATCCCTCCGTGGGAACATATGAAAGCATCATGATTCTCCGCCGAACACAATCTCTCGATATGATGGTACTCCGGGATGTCAATGTGTTTGGACCTATCATGAACATCAGATTAGCCGAGAGTTTAATGCAACTCTCGTTATCAATAGCATCATCGTAGGCTCCAAATGCAACCTCGAACAATCCTACGAGGATCTTCCTCATCCAAATAGCCTCCGCACGCCCAAGCTTACCGCCATGTACCTACCGTCAAATCTGAAAGTGCCACGGATCTCTCGCTTTCCTCGCCGTACTGTGTGAAACTTCCGTTTCACCTAATGTTGAACTTCCCGCATGCTCTTTCCAACCGCGACCCCCCAACTGCACGCGAGGCTGTGTGCTTCGCCCATCCTCCTCGTCTGCACCATAGACCATATCTCGATGTGCCTCTAATATAGCGCAATACATGCTTGCCCTCGCCTTCCAAAAGAGCTTGGTAGGCTTAACCATAGCTTGTGAAAGTCAAGAATCGCATAGCATATATCGGTCGTGTATTGACCATATACATAAGCGACCCCACCAATCGTCGATAGACAAGGGCATCCACTACCTCCGCCGAAGTAGCATCCTCCTTCCCTCCAACCACCAGAAGAGGAGTGTCAACAGCTTTGCGTTCTCGTGCTGAACCCTCCAACTTCCCGAGACACTTGCCCCAAGAAACAAATAGTCCTCCGTCGCGCCGCCAAATCTCCAATCCTAGGAAATAATGAAGGATGCCCAAGTCCTTCATCTCGAACTCTCAAAAGATCCCTCCGAGGAGCATCGAACCCATCGCTGCACAAAATCAGATCATCTACATACGTGACAATGATCAACAAACGCCTTCCCCTCCACCACAATTTGGTACACAGGTTTGGATCTACCCTCACTCTTGGAGAATCCAAGCCCTATGGAAGTAGTCGTTCAGATGCGAGTGTACCATAAGCATGAGGTGTTTGTCACTGCATGTTGCTCTCAGAGCTCGGCACACATGCGACTCACCGCCGAAGATCTCGAAACCTTCGTGCTACTCTATGTACACCCTCCTCCTCAATGACTCCGCTGAGGAATGCGCTCTTCACATCCATCCGATGAATGTGCCACCCCATCTGCGTTGAGAAAGCAAGGATCGTCCGTATGGAAGAGTACCTTGCGACAAAAAAAGGTCTCCTCATAGTCAATCCCCGATCCGTGAAAGCCACGGGCGACAAATCTCGCCTTGTACCTCCACACTCCGCGCCCGCCCGTCTAATATGCAGATCCATCGCGAACCCACCACTAATTTCCCCACCGGTCTGGGGACACCCCCATGCACCGTTCCCCGACGATCGAATCATATTCTTTGGATCATGGCATCAACCTGGCGGGGTTCCTCCACGCCTTCCTCAAAAGAGGATGGCTCCGTCACAACACATCGACTCACAAGAGCCATGTATCCAAGGTACCGGATCTAGTGACTGCCTCACCGCGCCGTGTTGTAGGTGGTCCTACAACCTTCTCTCGCATCTCGAGCCACCGCTTCGCCCGTAGTGCGCATGCGCCCTCCGATGGTTGGCGCTGCATGGGTGGTTTCTTCCACCTCTCCCGACCTCCTCTTGTGGTTGATCCACATCCGAAGCCTCCTTCAGAACTGCCGCTCCTCATCCGCATGAAAGTGTAGCTCCCTTCTCAAGTGAACACCATGCTATTTTCTCCTCCGAAATTTTATATCTGTCAAAATAAATGGGGGGCTTCCTTGCGATCGTCCGACAAATACACCCGGAGTTGCAGGTATCATGTGCTTCCCACAAATATTCCAACTCGCACGCTGATCCAAATTTTCCTTCTCATCCCTCTCACACATGCATGTAGACAGAGAACCAAAATCCACAATGGGAAGTATCAGCTCTTGCCAATAAGCCCGTGTACTCACAAGAAACTTTGTGAGGATACACGGGGTCTCCCATTAGCAACGTTATTGCAGTGCCTGCCCATGCTGGTGGGGTAGGGCCCCCATCATGCAACATCTCCCGTGGCAGCACCTACAAACTGCCTATTCTTCCGCTTAGCCACCCCAAGTAGCCGGGGTTGTGGGCGCGAGTTGAGTTTTCCGAATCTCCTTCGCATCAAAGGTAACTCTCTGAATTCAGCCGAGATGAATTCAACAACCGTTATCACCCCGAGAAAGAACGCCTCTTCCCCTCGAATTCTTCTCGACTCGCGTTTCAAACTCACGTAATCCCCTCGAATGTATCGCTTCTTCTTCGCATGAAGAAGATCCAGCACCTCACAGAGAAATCATCAACAAAGATCACATAATACTCGTGCTTGTCAGTCACAACCGAGAAAGGACCACACACGTCTATGTGAACTCTCTCAAGGATCGCCGTGGCGCCGACTATCCTTCTCATGAAAGGTGGCTCACTACTTCTCCCGCTTTGCATGCCATAGCTGCATGTGCCCATCAACCCGCAACTCGATAAAGGTTCTCGGGGTTCAAACCCATATCTTCCGGGTCTCTCCAGTAGTCTTATTGCGTAGGAAGGCTTTTCCTTCGTTGAAGACCACATCATACCCCTTATCCTCTAACATCGCCACAGAGATCAAGTTCTTCTTCAATCCAAGTACATGCATGACATCCCCCGCACAAAGGGCGCCACGTCGTACTCCTCCGAAAGGATATGGTACCGATACCGCCGCACCGTATCTACCATCATCGCCCATCTCGATGTGCACACCCAACCCTTGTCCTCCGCATCCGAGAACAAATCCCGATCTCCCGTCATATGAAATGACGCACCGCCGTCCAAGAACCATATCGATCCCATCACACTTGAAACCAAGCATGTGATTAGTGAAAAGTCAAGCTCGAACCGTGAAGCCAAAGCTTCCATCTCGCGTATCTTCCTCGCTGCTTGTTCTTCTTTCTTGGACAATTGGTAGCATAATGTCCGTGATCATGGCAAAGTTGAAAACACTTCACTTTCGCCATAACTCGGCTTCTTGCCCTTTGCACCCCGTAATGAGAGGTTTTTACCCTTCCTTTCTTTTCGCTTTGGCCACCAAAGCGCAATTTTCTTCATCGGCCTCCTCGATGAAGATCCATCTCGCAGTAGTCCTCCTTATCTCCTCCCCGCATGAGATCCGCCCCAAAGGCGCTCCCATCCCGACAGCCTTCTCCGACCATTGACACTATCTTGATATGAGTGCCAAGCCTCTCAAGACCAAGGAGATCTGTGTCATTCATGTCCTTCCGTTCTCTCGCACATTCACCCCCACACTTCCCAAACTCTCATCTCCGCACTAAGTGAACTTCGTGAGGTATCACGACATCGTCGTCTTTCTCCATCTTGATGTTCCCCGAGCTTATCTTTGAGCGCCAAATTTTCCTTGGTCACTCTTACTCCGGAATAGATCCGTCAAAGCTTTCCACATTAAATATGGAGTAGCCTTTCCATGTGTACCGGATACAATATGATCTCGACGCTCCAACAGATCCTTCGACATTTCGCAATCTTCTTTTGCACATATGCATCGACTTCAATAGGATCAAGGTATTTTTGGACATCCATATCGCCCAACTCCTTTTCAGACCATTATCTTCTAATACTTACTCCATGCGATCCTTCCATGCAACATAATTCGAATCGCCTTCAAGAGCATATTCGAGTCACAAACCGTTGAAAGACATTTTCAACACCGCACCAAGAAAACAAAATTGCCGCAAAATTTCGAATTCCACCTCAAAGCTCAACCGCTCTAGATTCGTGAGAACAAATTATTTCCTAGCAATGCAGATCGACCGCAAGGGCATTTACGTACCTTCACTTTCCGAAGAAAGATGAATCCGAAGGCTACCCGGCCCGCATGCAAGACTCGTCGACCGAAATAAGTTTGTAATCATCGTGATGATCAATCGCTTCAATAGCTCCGATACCATGTAGAAATTTGCCGAATAATGTGATTAATTATCCACCGAGACTATCCCGATCACATACAATTCGAATTTATATGCAACACATAATCTCTTCCACTCGTACTCACTGCAAACATGCGTAAATAAAATCACAAGCGATAACACATCAAATCAATACTACTGGACAAGATGTATGAAGAGGTACCATAGCTGAAAAAAACCCACTATTGTGTATATTATAATGGAGAAATCATGTAACAAACTCAAGACAATACTCCTCACAAGTACTCAAGATTTCTCATAAAGTTACACACAATTCAGCTCAGCTTTGAACAAAGTTAATGTCTAAAACTCACCGCCAATTGTTTTGCCTCTATTGCGCAATCCAAAGCCCCGTCTATATAGAGATCCAAGGTTCAAATCTCCTCATTGGATGTAAAATGCTAATCATCAAGTGGCAATTCCTCCAAGTGTGGTGCAAATCTCATGCACAACCGATGTCGCCAGCATCGATAGCTAACTCCACCCTTCATCTACCTCTTTCACCGGTCTCCACTAAACCGATCATGCACCGTAGTGAAATGATGTGTTCTTGAGTTGAATAATGAGTTACTAATTAATGAATTAAATAATATTTAATTCACTCCACTCATAACTAATTGATTAGCTAGTTAAACTAATCTCAACCAGCTCAACTAAAACAACGAACACAACTCCACTAGTTGTCCGTCAACTCCACCAAACTTCTCGCCACCGAAGTCCTAACCGAAGTCAAATCTCATGCATGATGCCATCAAACCCTAGGAATAGCGTAATTGCCGATGCATGAGCCACTCTGCTCGAATCGAAGTGCTCCAAGAGAGTAACCGAAGTTTATAGTCCAAATATTATTAAGTGTAAATAATATTTGACTTCCCTATTTTAAGGAGAGGCAAACAAAAATAGACTTCGACCTCTTCGACCTATAGGTCCAAAAATAGAGTCCCCATATATTTTTACCAATGTTAACAATGCTCCAAGAATAACATACCGCAATCCTCGCACCATGCTCCATATGTCTAAAAATAGACATAGTCTAAAAATAAGATTGTCTTAATTTAGTGAAGGCAACTTCATTTCACTAAGCTCCATCATCTTGTCGATTTTCAATGTATCAGTTTTGCATATATACGATTATTAGTAGCAAATTTACAAGATTCATAAATACCACTAAAATTTATCATATTTCTTCGCTCATTAATTGATTTCAAACGATGACTAAATTTGCATATATATGACTATTAGTAGCTAATTTACGTATCTTATAACACTATCAAAATTTTAGTCATATTTCTTTGGTCATTAATTGGTTTTGTCGAGTGATCGTATAGTAATATATTTTGTTGTATTATTTGGTCATTAATTGTGAGAATTAATGACCAAATCAAAAGATTAAATCAATGACCAAATAAATGGCCAAATTAATGACCAAACCAACGGCTAAATTAACGATAAAATCAATGACTAAAATAATGACTAAATCAGTTGACCAAATTAATGACCAAATTAACGACCAAATATACAACTAAACAACAAAATTGAGATAACCAATTAATGACTATGCCAAAAACGACCAAAATTTGGTCGTTATATTAATCGTAAATTATTACTATTGGTCACCGACCAAAAAATAGTCGTTTATATGCAAATTTTAGTCGTTTTTTTAGTAACTAATTACCGTTTTGTACTAGTGTTTGGAAATGGTGGTACAAGTAGTTGAGTGGGGTGGATATATGAGATGGATTGTGGTTGAGGTCATGGTCATGGTGGAGTGTGGTTGGTAGGGATAACATGGATTGGGTAAGGTAGGATTTTGAGGGAAATATTGAGGATGTTGAGGATTTTCTCAATATAGTCCTTGCCAATCATGTTGCCAAGATTGGGTTTGAGGTTGAGATGGCCAAGGTTGCCAAGCGATGGGAGTGTGTCCCAATTAGTTTGAGATGGATGTGAATAATCTTGACATTGTGAAGTAGGTACTTGCATCATATCAAGTTGACTAGGCTGCCAAGGTCTCCTTGGACCTACATAACATAGCTTCTTTGGTGATTTCCTTGCTCCATTGTCTTCTTGGTAAACTTATTTAAACATGGGGATCGATGAAAAAAAATTTAGTAGCATATGATTCAAGATGGATAACAAAAACATCAACATCTTCTTTTTGCTCATTTCGCATTCTTAACATTTCTACTTGTTCGTTTAGATTGATAAGAATTCCTATTTTAAAGTTATCAAGAAAATTTCCAAGTTCATCTTGCCTACCAATGTTGATGTTGATTTATTTACTCATTCCCTTCCTCTCGGAAATGTGCTTGCATGTTTCACAAATTTCTTCAAATGACAATTGTACATCTCCTCTACTCATGATTAAGCAGATCAATCCACCTATCTCTAATTGTTCTAAGTAAGAGGGTTTTTTATGTGTCAAATCCTAGATGATGCACTTTTTTCCTCTTAACATTATACATGAATTTCATTAGATCCTCAAGGATCTCATCTTCTTCTTGGTTCATTCTAAAATTTCTTCTCTAAGATCACGATCTTTATATTTCTCTAGAAATATCTTTTTCATATCATTCCATGATCTTATTGAAATAGTACCTAGGACTCATGAACCATTTAAGAGCTCTATCCTTAAATTTCAAAGAAATAACTTCGCCTTTGAGTGTATGATAAGTAGCCATAAGACCTACAAACTATCTCAAATTCAAGAGAAATGTTTATGGGATCCTCCGTCCTCAACATGGAAGTTGGGAAGGAAAGATGGAGGATGTTCTTCATAGGTACACCGATGTCCAAATCTTGAATGGGGAAACCCAATAAGATCTTCTTCATTGTCACTCACATCCTTCCATCTCTTCTTCCTTAAAAGTGTATGTGGTGTTGTGGTTCTTACCACACTACGTGGTCAAGTGGGGGGGTTGGTATTGGAGAAGTATTATTATTTTTTTAAAAGATTTTGAGTATCCCTACCCTATGAGGCATGAAAAAATAATGTATATATATATATATATATATATATATATATATATATATATATATTGGAAACAACATGAAAAGGAACGTAAGAAAGAATGCTAAAAAAAAATCAAAGCAACTACTAGACACCTCCCCAAGAATGGCACCAAAAGTGTGAGGCCCGGTATTGCACCAAGAGGCCGCAACTCCTGTGGCCGCCTTGCTTTACTTTATCAACCTGTGGCTCGTACAAAATTTGAGGTGACAAGGATATATAATACGTAGATGCATTCTCGTTCATGTAATTTCTTCCGCTACGTCGAAGGGGTGTCATTTTCTAAGGGTTCTCACCGAAGTATCTCACATTTCAATGAAACTAAACTAAATCGTTATAAAGGAAACGACAAAAGGAAACTAAATTACATCAGTAATAAAAGAATGAGAGGAATGAAACTAATTTAAGTCGAAAGGAAATCACCGAAAAGAAAACTAAGTCATATATTGCCGAAAATGAATGGCAAAGAATGAAACTAGTTCTAAACCATACTTAACTTATCCTATGATCTATCTACCATGCTACCATGCTTATAACCATAACTATTCATGATCTAACTAAAATTAAAAGGTGTCAGTTGCGCTTAGGGGAAAAAGGGCTAATGGAGGCTTAACACATGAAACTAAGGCTTAGAAGTGGTATAAAGAGGGGCAAACCCTTAGAAAACCTTATTATAACGTGAGAAATGATTTTGGAGCGGAAAGAACTCAAAAGTGATGGAGGAAAAAATCCGCGATGTGCGATGTCGCAATCGCAACTTCACAAGTTTAAGTGGATAGAAGGGTTTTAATGACAATAAATCACACACCGTGCGAAGTGCTAAGTGTGATGAGGGGATTTTGGCAGCCTGGTATCCAATATCAAAAGTTTAATGGATAGTGGTAAGGACTTAACTAATGAACTAAAATGTGCGAAGTGTGATTTGCGATGTGGCAAAAGGTCATGGGCCGCGATCTACGATGTGGTAAGTTCGCCGAAATGCGATTTTACAGAGAAGATAAAATATGTGAGATTCAATTCTGTCAATGACTAAGGTGAAAGAAGAAAGGGAAACATTGCTACTATATATGTGATGTCACAATATATAAATTGAAAGAATGAGTGGTAAGAGTTAAAGGTAAAAAGCTAAGAGTTGCGAAGTAATTTCTCGATTTCGCAATGTTGCAATTGCAACAAACGAGCAAATAAGTGTTAAAGTAAACGTTAAATGGTGTGATTTGCGAAGTGGCAATGGACAGTGGTGGGAGTCTCGAGGAGGAAGGCGAGGTCAGGCTTTCGATGGTTTTCAAGAGTTTTTAAAAACAAGTCCGCGATGGTGACCGAGGACCAAGGAATAAGACAGAAATCGTTGAAGGAGAGCGTAAATCTTCAAGGCAAAAGGTAAGCGGTGAAGTGCGATTTGTGATTTCGCAATACTACAATCGCAAGGAACGAGCGTAAGTGTTAAAGGTAACGTTAATGTTGTAATTTGTAAAAGTACAAAGATAAAAGGATGGAGTCCAAGATAGTGCGTGTCGGCTTTGTGAGTTTGAATGGTTTTCATGTGTTTTTCATAAAAAGGGGAAGGCGTTGAGAATAAGTGGGAAAAAGCAAGAGGTAAAAGTAAAGGTGCGTAGCATAACAACAAGAGATGGAAGGGAGATGGGGATGAAGCAAGAGGTGCCGAAGAACTTCCCCAAGGACTAAGCTACATGTACCGTTATCAACTTGCCTATTTATGCAAGAGCGTGTACAACATGTTCATGAGGATGCAAACACCGATCTAATCTATTTCCAAGAAATCATAATCGAGAAAGCATTTTTTGGTCCGTGGGAAAAGGTCTACCCTCCTTTGAGCTCTATCGACAGAGTTGAGAGGGGAAGGCTAACCTCATAGCTTTATGGAGTTTATCAACTACTCTACCACTCAGAAGAAAATTCAATCGATAGCAAAAGACAATGGGAAGCAAACTAAACATCAATAAAAATACCAACAAACAAGCTAAATGCTCGAAAAAGAAAAAAGAAAAAAGAAAAAAAAACTAGTCAATGACATGAAAGAACGATTGAGTACCAAATGAGAAGTCAGTGCACATGGGTTGGGCCCCAGCCACACCCTGCCTCTCTGAATTGAAGTCCAATAAATGGGGATCTCTCTACCTATCCTTAGTAAACAAAGGAATAGTCCGTTACATCCATAAAAGCTTTAGCAGCCCAATGGCTTTACAAAGAAAATTGAACTAATGGAATGGAAGTCGACTAGAATCGACTCACCGGATAACGAACTCCCCTTTTCCTAGCTCTAGCTCGCTCATTTATTCTACAGTGGCAACTACCAATAACTCCCTTGAAAATGGTGATTGAGTCCACTTTGACTCCAAGTAAACATAGATTGAGTTCACTTCGTCTCTCTCGCCTGCTTGGTCGCCTCTTGAAATTCACTTCACGAGACCTGTGAAGTATGGCTGAGTGAACTTGGTCTTGAGCTGCTTCTCTGGCTGCCTCTATAATTCAAATTTCTCGAGGGGGATCTCATGAGGATCCTATGGTCGCCTTTGAGAGTTAAGGAGGGTGGACACCCCTTTAAAACATCTCCAATATCTACAATTTCCCTGATGTGCTCATTTATCTAACTCGATCTTTCCGCTGGCAGGGAGCAAGTCCCTAAACTACCTCCTTCTCCAAATCAGCGTAATCCGCCAAATATTCTCACAATATTCACAAAATAACAAAATATTTAGCACAAATATCAAACAAATACCTTTAAACCTTCCTAAGAAAATATTAAAGGATAAGTAAACATTATTAAGTGCAAAATGAGAGATTTAATATATCCTTTTATCTCAGATAACAGGTAGATGGGCCTAAGAAAGGTTAGATGGGGCTTAATTTATGTCTAATTTAGAGGCCCATCACATCCCGAAGAGCAAAAAAAAAATACTTCCTCCTTCAACATCAGTACAATCTTTATCATTTGCTACTTGTAAAGTTACTTTATGATAATAGAGAATCTGTCCAAGTCTTTGTCAAACTTTTCTAAAAAAAAAAATTTCAGTTACTTTTTCTTAAAAAGTTTTTTAAGTAAGTTACATTTTTTTAAAAATAGCTTTATTTAAAAAACACATGTAATTTATGTTTTAAATTTACTTTTATAATAAAGCCATCCATTATAAAATGTGAGTCACTTACCATCTAAAGTCACTTTATATTTTATTTAAGTTGCAGCCTACTTGGTCATTATTTTATAAAGTAACATTGTAAAAGTGACTCTCAATTATTTAAAAAAAGTGGGTCAGCATAAATTAGTATTTAAAAAATTAAGCTCATTATATTAAGTTTGGAAAATGGTGGGATTTTATTTATTTTTTTTTTTTTTTTTTAAAAGACAACTTCATATCGTCAACTTTCAACCTATCATGTGACTACTTGACATCTACTACAACTTATCTTCAAAAGGCCTTAACTTCTTCATCCCAAGTTGTTTTTCGCAGTTTTCTTTTTTTCTTTTTTTTTAACTGTACCCTATTTTTTCAAGATCTTTCCATCGGAATAGTTAGTTTCAACCTTATAGCCTTTGTTTTTTAAAATGAAGTGCATGTTTATTATTCTTAACAATACCATCATTTTCCCAATGGTTATCCTATGGTAGACTTAGAAGGTAAAAGGATTTATAAAATAACCTCGGTGGCTAAAATCTAAACCGATTAATTAAGATAAACATGCTAAATTGGAGAATAAACAAGAAGTTGACTCCTCTTTATGAACCTATCAAAAAGCTAAATATTGTTTCGGCATTCAAAGTGAAATTAGAGCCCACCAAATTGAAAAATGATTGCCATTTTTGACCCCAATAATTTCTTCCTCTATTGAAGATTTTTTGTCCAAACGCACCCTTAAACTCTCTTTTCTTTCTAAGGTTGTAAGGTTAAAAAGGAAGATGGTAGTCTTATCTATTCCATTTCTCAGCTAAGATAGGCCCTCTATACCTGGCATTGTTCTTCATTAAGTAACTTCCATTTCACTAAAGAAGCCCTCATTTCTCAAGAAATGACCTATAGGTCCCCCTCTTTTCGACGCATTTTACGATTATTTGATAAGAGAACAAGAAAAATCTCGCACCTTGGTCTTATTAATATTGGAAACTCTTCTAAGAAAGCCTTAGCAGCCCAACAACAACCATATCCAAAGAACTCTAAGAAGTGTTAACCTAAAAAATAATGGTCCCAAAGAAAAACAAGGGTCCTAAGCAATCTCAACCACAAACCGAAAAAAGAAATCAACAAATTGATATGCAAATAAAAAAAAAGGAAAATGACAGATAGACATTGCAACTTTTGTAATCATGATGGCCACAGAGATTCAAAATGTTTTAAGAAGATGGGTTCTGACCAAGAATGAAGAATCACAACATCCATTTGGATAACTCTGTCCTAATTTTCGGAATGAAACTTTCACATGTGGTTGTCAAGCATCAAGATCCGTTATGCATTGAATGTATCTTCTTTTTCTAATTCTCATGAGTGGCTCATTGATTCTAGAGCCTCTTACCACATGGCCAAAAATAAAGCCATGATTTCTTTTCTTTAATGATTGTAACACCAATAATATTTATGTTGGTGATGATATATCTTTAGTGTTAGAGTCTCGGAACCATTCATTTAGTTAGACGAAGTCGGGCTTAATAACAATGTATTATGTGTGCCTACCATGTCCTACTAATATTCAAGAATTGATGAATAATCTCATTCAGGTGAAGGGAAAACAATATAATTCTCACCTCATGATGTTGTAATTAAGACCCAAGAGATCCTAGACATATTTTAGCTATTGTATTAATTATGATTCACAAAGGTTGTATAAGTTTGTCAACTTCATAAATATCATGTCTCCCCCGTGTTTTTGTTGCTCATAATGATGAAGTAGAAAAATTGGGCATGTGCGATTTGGTCACTAAACTATTGCTCTCTTTCAAAATCTAAAAAGAAAATATGGTGACAGTCTTCCTATGGTATCTTTCTAGATGGTGTTTGTTCTCGTTTTGTACTCCTGAAACATCATTGGGATAGTTTTGACAAATGTGCCTCTTGGCACGCTTCAACCCCTTGAAACTTCTCGCACAAGATTAATGTGGTCCACTTCATGTTACTTCTTTATATGGCTACAAGTACTTCAAGAATCTCTATCGATGATTTTTCCAGAGTTGAGCTTGGTTATACTTTAAAACCTCATAAAAGTGAAGTTTTTAACATGTTCTTGGCCTTTAATGCCTTTCGTAAGGTTATAAATAATTGGACATCAAAGATTCCAAGCTAAGATTTTGACAATGGAGGAGAATATGTTAACAAAAAAATCACTATGTACTTAAGCATGGCATTAAATTGCAACATTATCGTTCCAGGTATCCCAACAAAATGGTGTAGCTAAAAGGAAGAATCACACTCTAAAAGAAATGGCTAATTGTATGCTTCAATCTAAAGGATTTAGTCTTAATTTTTGGGTAGAAGCAATTAACTATGAAAATTACATAGTAAAGCGAGACTTACCAAGGTTTTAAGGAATATGACTCAGTTCGAGCTCAATCAAACCAGATATAAGTCACTTTCATGTTTTTGAAGTGAAGCCAGTCTATATTCCCGATGATAAACATAAAGCTCCTCAGAACTCCAAGAGTGAAAAAATGATTTTTGCTTGACATTCTCAAGATGCCTAAAGGATATAGACTTATTCAACCCAAATCAAAAAATGTAATCATTATAAGAGATGTAAAATTTATGAAAATATATCATCCCGCTAGCCTAGTTCTACAGTGTGCCACCTTTGACCTCGTGAGAGCCCATTCACATGCCACCTCTCTTTTATCTCTTCCGTCTCCGACAACATTCCTTCTACTTCTGATGATGACAACAAGGATGAAAATCCTCCTCCAATTCCTTGGATCTTCCTTAAGCTCCAGCAGCCTTCCAAAACAACTGTCTGTCCAGATGCAACGAGTCTTCATAGGTGACCTTGCGTAACATCATACACATTCTTAGTCTCGAGCCTCTTCCTTATTGGCTCATGTTCCAAAAAAATCATGATCCATATACCTTTGAAGAAGCTTCAAGTCATCCAGATTGGGATAAACTTTATGATCGAAGAATATCTGCTCCTCATTTGCAAACGATACTTGGGATCTTATTCCTTTCCAAGGGGAAGAAAAACTTATCGATACAAATGTTCACATAACAAAGTTTCGACCGTATGGAAAAAGTGGATAAACATAAAGCGCATCTGTTGCTATGATTTTCACTAGTTGAAGGCATTGAATATAATGAAACCTTCTCCCCTATTTCCAAAATGAACTCTATTCGCCTCCTTTTCGCCTCCTTTAAATGGGAAGTCCATCGATGGATGTTAAATCCGTCTTCTTACATGGGGACTTGCATGAATAAATGTACATGGAATAAACCCCCCGACTTTATCCAAAACGACTCTAGCCTTTTTTATCACCTTAGGAATTCTCTATGGTCTCAAACAAGCCCTCAAAGCTTGGTATGCCAAAATGATGGCTTTCTCTTATATATTGTCTTTCTAGGTGTCATTCCAATAACACTGCCTACAATTAAGAATGGGCAAGTCCTAATCATCCTTGCTATTTATGTTGATGATATTATCCTTACCGGTAGTGATCCCAACCATATAAACCATGTAAAGTCTAGCCTCAAAGAAGCTGAAATGACAAGATCAGAGATATCTGCATTTATTCTTTAGTCTTCAAGTCTCTAACCAAAGAAGGGTATTGCCCTTTCTTAGTCCAAGTATGTCTCATGGATATTCTACGCCACTTTCACATGGAATATTGTAAAAACCAAATTTCCATCTCACTTTTAGTCCGGAGCTAAGCTACCACTTGTAATTTCCAAGTCGATGCTACTCATACCGTCAACTTATTGGTAAACTTCTATATCTAACCCATACTTGTCCCGACCTTTCCTTTGTCGTTGGTCTTGTTGTTCGCCTTTATGCACAAACTCATGAAAGTCACTAGAACGTGGCTAGAATAATGACCCACAGACTGGGAAAGCGCTCGCTCAAGATTCGTTGTCAAGGCAAGAGTATCTCCATTGTTGGTTGGTTTCATTGATTCTGCTTTTAATGGGTGATTCCGATGATTGAGTTCATCACAGTTATGTATTCACTTTGGTTCAAGACCTATTACATGGTCTTGTAAGAAAAACAAAGTGCCATCTCTTTCTTCGTCTGGCGTAGCATCGTGTTGTTGAAGCCAAAGAAGGAAGCCCTTATCTTCATTAGATCCTCGTCTGATTTGGTCTTCATCAACATCCAACTACACTTTGGTGTGATAATCAATTTCATTTAGCTATGCAAAGATCCGCTTCAACATCGTGCATGAAACACATTTAGCTACACATACATTTCATTAGAAAGCTCATTCATGATCGTGTTCTTTGAAGTGCACTATTGTTCAACCAATGATCAAGTTGTTTATATATTTACAAAGGTTTCATTGTGGTTTTAAGCTTACCAAACTTCCGATCTATGCTTGAGTTTAGGAAAGTTATCTTTATAAATAGCTCTAATGCCTCCTTCCTTCTCCTATTGTGTCACCTTTGTAAATCCTTCAATCCTATCCCAAGTTGCTCTTATGGGGATGTGCTAGGATATTCCGACACATAGGAAATAGTTAAGTATAAACTGTCTAGCATAGAATTAGGTAAAGTGTGTTTATTTACTATGTACTTTTGCAACTTATAATCTCACGGTCATGATATGTAGTGATCTCGTGGTTCATTCTCTCCTCTAAATATTACCGACACTTGTCCATGACTAATGACTTAATTGGCTCATGATCTCTATTTAAAGACCATGGAGGATCATTTTTTTGGTGATCGTTTATGAGAGAAGCTTATGTAAATTTTCTTCTTTATATTAACAAATTTCCCGAAGTACGTATTGGCTCAAAGTTGTGGACTGCTTTACCCTTTGATGGTTTTAACGAGGTAAAAATATCGTGTATTGATATGCAGATCAGATTTGTGAGTGGTGATCTTTAGTGTTTGATCTAAGGAACTTTACCCTCTAAATTCTACACCAAGAGACATAAAAAATAACATTAACTAATGGTGCCTTCGAAACTTAACCAATTTTTTGTACTTTCAAATTTTTACAATGATATTTTATGCATGAAGTATGTACAATTTGGAAAGCCAATGTAATTTCACAAGGGACCAATATATAGTAAGGAAGATAAGAAAGTAAGGGAAGGAAAAAGGAGGTCATGTAAAATAGAAAAGAAAGGTCCCCATGTTATTATGAATTAGATAAATGGGGGTTGTTGTTTTATTATAACAAGATTAGTAAGGAAGATAAGAAAGTAAGTAGGTACTGGAAAAAGTAGGTCATGTAAAATTAGAAAAAAAAGGTCCCCATAGTATTATGGATTAGATACAAATGGGGGCTGTTGTTTAATATATAACAGATACTCATCCCGAGAAATCACGTGCCAATTCCAAAAAGGCAAGGAGGGAATAAATCTTTTGGCCATTAACACAATTTTAATATATCATTTCTCAAGAATATGTCTTTGTCCCATACACCTATAACTTAGCCATAGTTGAAATGAAATTTTAGGATCAAATAAAGAAGAAAAAATGATTGATTCCGTGATAGTTTACAAGTATTGCACTTGAATCAATATTTAATTGGAAGTTGTTTCTATTAATTTCAGTCCTTTTTGATTTTGTATTTACTTGGAAGAATGTTCATTTCTTTATTAGGTTGTGGCCTTTCCACCCTAGATGTCTTAGAGTAAACAAATCTTTGACTTTCTAAATCTACTAGTTATCTTCGAATCCAGGAGAATCGAGTGAATCAATGCAATGGTTACAAGTATGTTAGAGTTCAATAGGTCTATTTAGGTGCATAGTTTGGATGTTTCATTAATATTTTTCCATGATTCATTATTTAAATTAAAAAATTATGTAAATTATATTAAAAATATAATTGTAATTATTTTGTATTTTTTTAATTGAAAAAAATATTAGTTATTACTTCTTCAAATCATATATGATGGTATTTGTGTTTTTGTACAAAAGGAAAATTTAAAATAAACTTTAAATTTATCAACCAATGACAATTTATGTCTTATTTTGTAGTGTTATTAGTATCATATAATATTATACCCATAGAAATTTGGATTAGTAGTGAATGGGTATATTTTTAAGTCACTTTAATGTACTTCAATTATTTCAAAGAATCACTTTCAAACTTTATAATTTGTATATGTATTAACAAAATTTTAAATCTAAATATAACAACATTTTCATTTAAAATTTAACAAATCATTAATTTATCATTTTTAATCCATAACATAAAAAATAATATTAATATTAAATAAAATATAAAAGAATACTAATAAATTAATTTTATTTATAAAATATATATGACAATTTTATATATTGTTGTAATAATGACTTTTATTAGATCCCCCAGGGAAAAAACTCACGAAGATGGTTTGTGGATATTAAATAGTGTAATTATGTAATTTAATAAAAAATCATGGGTCAATTATTTTAATGCCCTCAAAATTAGGCTTTGCTTTCTTAAAAATAATAAGTATCGACTAATGTGCAAACTTTGTCGTGTGTCAAGTAGGGACAATCCGTAATCATTTATTAAGCAAACCAAACTTAGTAAGTACTTTGCTAATAAAAAAAATCGTGAGTGCCCTCAAAATTAGGCTTTATTAATAAACGAGCTTTCATCCTAAAAATAATAAGTCAGATACGATCAATGTCGACTAATGCATACAAATTTAATTAATGATTTAAAAAATAAAATAAATAAACAACTATTTTTTTTATTAATTTTGATGTATATAATATATTAGCATTTAATAAATTTAATGGTTATTTTTTCATTTATAGATAGTATTTCTAGACAAAATTATTAATGTAAATGAGTGCATTTGACTAAACAATTTTACAACTTTTCTATATACTCTTCTTGTTCTAATAATATTTAAATTTGTTTATTTTGAAATGTAATTAGTTCAATTTTATTTTGAAATGATTAGGTACTTCATCATGTTTTAATGATGTACAATGTGACTTTGATGTCAATCAATCAAAAATAGGGAAATTCATAATGTGATAGACTTTCTAATGGCACACCCCTATTATAGATTGTTGAATGAAGGCATGATCATGCCTTCAAAGTTTATATATGTCACTTTCCATGCTCAAATCTACAGCCCACTTTTTAACTAAGGTTGGATTTGGTGCCACAAAGTTACTGCACATTTGTGATGTTTATATTTAGCATATTCAGATATATTTGTGCAATTGTAATATTGTATAAAAATAGAATTTGATGAGAGGCAATATATATCTATTTTGTTTCATTTAATTCCAATGCAAGATAACATTGAGACTAGTAATCTTATCCACCTCACATGTTTATTTCTTGATATTGCTGACTATTCTTAGCTATTATAAACATGATTGATGTATTAAAGATTTCCAAATAGTTAACACTATTTTTTGTATTTCTCTTAAGTTCTACATCACTAAACTAAGTGAAGGAACAGCTATACGACTCTTTGTTAAGTAATCAATTATTAAGAAAACAAGTCGCAATATTTTGATAATAAAAAATCATGAGTGCCCTCAAAATAGACTTTATTAATAAACAAGCTGCCCTAAAAATAATAAGTGAGATACAATCATGGTCTAGGTTGTGTGAGATATAATGTGTTGTGCAACAAATTTTTGCATAGAATACTTATGTAAATACTTAAAGGAGGTGTCTAAGTTGTCTTTTTCTCCTTCTTCATCTTTAGGAAATCCTCTCACATTATCATGTAATTCCTTCTTTGAAAAGTATGTACATGCAATTCCATGAAATATCCTGTGTTGTCCTAAATACCCATGAGAATGTTTAGGGATTGCTTTCATGCACATCTTGAGCTGCTTGAGGAGGTTTCTCGCACCCGAGGTTTATTTTTAGATCGTTTTGCTCCATACTTGATGTTCTTAACATGTCGAATGAACAAAATAAACACGAAGGAAAACTAAAATAATGACATAATTTAGCAATTCAAATCATTTTTTAGAATTATGAAACGAAAAAAATTATGACAAATCAAACTAAAATGAAATCATTTAACTATTGAAAATCCATGACTACATGTAGTACAATATTGACATAATCCACCGATTCGCCCAAATTGAAAACAAAAAGACGCACATTTATTTATGGATGTGCTCTTATTAATTAAAAATTGAAGCATCAATCATCTCGATCGATTATCTAATATGTTACGATTAACCTTTAACTACAAGATGCGCTCTATTAATTAAAAATTGAAGCATTAACTTATCCGAGTGATTATCCACTTTGTTATGATTAACCTTGATTCACACATCCTTCAGGAGTAAGGTCATGTTCAACTAATTTTTATGTGGAAGTCGGGTGGGACGAAGAAATCAAGGAGAAAATTCACCGGCATTAACATACAAGGATTGAACTAAGTTGAGTGGCAAGAGTCTAATGTAAGTATGGAAAAAACTAATATAGAATCATTAGCCACATCATTATGGAAAGGATTGCCTCGTATAGTTGCTTACCATTTGAAAATGACTAGCGTCTATAAATTGATGGATGCAAGAAGATGGGAGGTTTCAAGGAATTCCGATGGAGAAATCTCTATCCCTTCGTGAGATTTTGCAAGTGTGAAGAGTAAACACTTAATAACCGAAAGTTGGGTGCGATTGACAAAAAACTAAGACATGAAGGTGCTAGGATATGACGAGAAATTATCCTTTTCATCGTGCAATGATTAGGAATTGAATGTTAAAGGATCAACCCTAGAGATGGGAGTTAGGATGAGAAATTATTTGTGAATTTGTGGGAAAAAAGTTATGTCTCGTCAGGACTTTTAATAAAGTGTTATAGAGATTGGGCACAATCACAATCAATGGCTAAGAAATTTTTGTCCCAAGAGCATTTAAAAATAGCATTAACTAACAATGCCTTTCGTAACTTAACTAATTTTTGTAGTTTTTCATTTTTTACAATGATATTTTATGCATGAAGTATGTACAATTTGGAAAGTCGTGTAATTTCACAAAGGACCACTATAGCTTAGAAGATAAGAATGTACGAGAAGAGAAAAGTAGGTAATGCAAAATAGAGATCTCCATTTACTAAAGGATTAAACTAAATGGAGTTATTGTTTTACATATACATCTTGAGAAATCACATGCCAATTCCAAAAAGGCATGTAAGGAAATAAATTTGTTTGCCCATTATACACAAATTCAAGTTATACTTATTGGTGAGTTTGTCTTTGTCCCATCCACTTATAACTTAGCCATAGCGAAATGAAATTTTAGATAAAATAAAAGAAAGAAAAATTATTGATGCTTAAAATAGCTACAAGTATTGTAGTTGAATCAATATTTAATTGGCATTTATTTATATTAATTTCTAGTATTTGATTTTTGAATTTCATGGAGAATGTTCATTTATTTATCACTCGTTGTGGCCTTTTGAACCTAGATGTCTTAGAGGCAAATAAATTTTGATCCTTCCCAACTACTAGTTATCTTTGAACAAGGAGAATTAGGTGAATCAAGGCAATAGTTACACGTAGGTTAGGTTCAAGAGATAGATTTAGGTGCAATGTTTTGAGGCAGAACTAGTTTGATGTTTCTCATTAATATTTTTCTCATGATTCATTACTCCTAATTAAGTAAATTAATTATGTAAATTATATTAAACATTTAATTGTTATTATTTTTTATTTTTTTAATTGATATTATTTATTCATTTTTCAAATCATATATGATTTTTATTTGTAATTTTTGTACAAAGAAAATTTAGAAAAAATAAACTTTAAATTTATCAACCAAAATTTTATTTTTAACTAAATCAATACTTTCAATTTAATTTTCCTAAATAAATAAAACAAGCATGATACCAAAGGGGAAAAACTCGCCGATTTGTGAAGACAATTTGTGGATATTGGATAGTGTAGCTATTGGAAGTTGTTTTTAATGTGAATTTTTGGGTTCATCCCGAGAAATCACAAGCCAATTCCAAAAGGCACCTTAAGAAAATACATTAGTTTTCTCATTATACACAAATTCAAGCATACTTATCAAGAGTTTATTCTTGTACCATCCACTATCTGTCTTATCCCATCCACTTATAACTTAGCCATAGTTGAAATGAAATTTTAGATCAAATAAAAGAAAGAAAAATGATTGATGCCAAATAAGCCACAAGTATTGTAGTTGAATCAATATTTATTTCAAGTAATTGTTTTATTAACTTCCAAGACTTTGGATTTTTGAATTTTCCTTTTGGGAGAATGTTCATTTCTTTATTACTTTTTGCGGGCATTTTGAACCTAGATGTCTTAGAGGTGGCCAGATCTTTGACCTTCCAACCTACTAGTTCATTTTTGGAACAAGAGAATTAGAGTTCAACTAATGCAATGGTTACATGTAGATCGGGGTTCAAGAGATTCATTTAGGGTGCACTGTTTTGAGTTAAACTGTCTTGATGTTTCAATACAATATTTTTCTCATGATTCATTACTTTTAATTAATTGGGGTAAACTAATTATGAATTATTAAAAATTTAATTGTAATTATTTTGTATTTTTTTAATTGAAAAAATATTAGTTATTCTTCATAAAATCATATATGATTTTTATTTGTAATTTTTTTGTACAAAGGAAATTAGAAGAAATTAAATTTATCAACCAATGATAATGTATGCCTTATTTTGTGGTGTTATTAATATCATATAATATTATGTTAATAGAGATTTGGATTGGTGGATATCGAATGATAATTATTGTCACCTTATCATAGATTACTAGTTCAAATCTTACAACTCACTTTCAAACTTTGTAATTTATATGTATCTATTTTTAAATGTAAATATAATATTTTTTTCTTATAAAATCTAAATATAAACAATATTTTAATATTTAATATGTAACAGATCATTAATTTATGATTTTCAACTCTATAAAAAATTAAAAAATAATATAATATTAAAATAAATGTAAATTAATATAAAATAATACTAATAAATTGATTTTTTATAAAATATATATGAAAAATTTATATAATAATGTAACAAAAAATGTATCTTAATTAAAGTGCCTCGATTTCTTCAAATAAATAAAACAAGTAGGATCTCAAAGGGGAAAAACTCACTGATTTGGGAAGATGGTTTGTAGTTATTGATGCGTAACTATTATGTATTTTTGTAAATATTATTAATCAATTCATTAATATAAATGAGAAAGACTATAGAAAGTTAGTTTTTTTTTAAATATTATTAATCAATTCATTAATATAAATAAGTGATCTTATAGTGAATTAATTTAATTAGTTGAAATTTTCGCGACTAAAATACTTTGTTAAGAGTTAGTTTAATTAATTGAATTTTGATAACTAAAATACTTTGCTAATAAAAAATCATGAATCAATTAATTTGACTCATTAAAAATTAAGCTTTATTAATAAACAGGCTTTCTTATATATATTGGGCTTTCTCTAAAAATAATAAGTGAGATATGGTCTGGTTTAGAATATTACATAATTCCTATAACTAAAGCACTTTGCTGATTAAAAAAATCATGAGTCAATTATTTTAATTCCCAACACACAGCACTTTGCTGATTAAAAAAAATCATGAGTCGATTATTTTAATTCCCAACACAGGGCACTCTGCTGTTTAAAAAACTGTTGAGTCAATTATTTTAATTCTAACTCTCTGTGTCAAATTTCAACGCGTTTCACAGGCTGAAGACGATCCTTAGCTCCGTGTGAATGGGTTGAAGTGAATGTAGAAGGCACCATAATTGCAACGAAACAGAGAAAAAAATGTAGATCCAGTGGGGCCTGGACACTTCCCTTTGATCTGTGCGCAAGTTCTTTTTTTTCAAAAGAACGACAAAATAAAGTTCTGCGTTCTAACAGCGTCGGTAAAAGCAGAAGCCCACAAAACGTGGGGCACTATGAAAAGTCCACCACGAATTTTTCAATCAGGGTTTTCACTTTTGGGTTTTTCTTGGCCCTTTCTTCTCTCTTTCAGGTAAAATTCACGAATTTTTATATCACTAGGTTTTCAATTTTTGAGTTTTTATTGGCCCTTTCCTCTCTCTGGTTAAAATTCATTTTAGTTTTACAGTGGACGTCAAACATTTAATTAATTAGTAGAACAAGTTCTAACTGGTATGCAAATATGAAATTCATATGCGTCATTCACCAATATTTCAATCAACGTCACTCTAATATTCTATCAATAAAATTTCATCACAATGGAGCTTATTTTTATTTTATCTTTAATCAACAAAATCTCATTGTGGAGTTCATGAGAGTTCGTTCTAATCTTGGCTATATTAATTTTCTTCTTTGCGCTACTTTCGATCTTCTAGGGTGGGGTTGATGACCTCTTTATAATATTTTAATTTTCTTTTAGCTGCTAGATTTTTCTCACACCACATTTTTTCTTTGAACTTAGAAGTAACAATTTTTTTAATGTTATTAATGTTTTGCAATGCAACATTCTCGTCGATCTCTCAATGGTTTAACCAGGCCGTGGTGTCTTTATACCAACCTCGTTTAAGCCTTAGGTGGTTTTGGCTGGAATTTAAAGCTAGCTTAGGAAGTCCATGGTCTCCTATGCTATTGAGCTTGTGCTTGTACAACAGAAACCTAGTCATAGCCAGGCTCTCGATAGGGGAAAGACCCACTTTTATAAGGAGAATAGGATAGGGTGTATTGCTTTTAATTTTAAGGTTATAAGTTATAAAACGATTCTGGATTTGCTCAATCTTTCTCCAGGATTCTCTAGAAATGGTGCAACTCCAAACCTCACATCCATATAAGATAACAGGAGTGACTAAAGTTTCAAAGAGGAACTTCTTTCTATCCCACATTACGAGGTTTGTCATTTTACAATTATTTTCAAGACCAAAATAAGCTTTCCACCCCCATTAATCCTTTTCTGAATGCTATAGTTCCAGTTGAGCTTGTGATGAATATCAATTCCTAGGTAGTTGTAAGAAGACACTTCCTCCAAGGTACTATTGTCATCCATAAAATTAGCGTAAGTGTCCTTCTTGGATTTGATAATCATAACTTTTGTTTTGTCAGTGTATGGTAGAGCAGAAATCCTTAAAAAGTCTAAATTGCTTATCAAGATCAGATAGACACCTTGCGAGAAGAACAATATCGTCAGCATAGAGAAGAAGGATAATGACTATCCCAACTAAGATTGTGAAGGATGGTGACTATCCCAACTAAGATCGTGTCAGCACATTGCTGTACCTTTGACAATTCTCTTAAATTTGTACCTTTCAAATATAACTATTCAAGCCTGTGCCACTTGCGTGGCGAGTACTTCAACTTGTTGACAGTAAGTGAGATTTATGTACTTAAGCGTGCATATATCTCCCAGAGTTTCACTTGACATGGTTAAATTAGTGCAACCCTCCAATTCAAGATATTGGAGTTTAATTAATTTATCGAAGGAATCAGGCAGCCTCTCCAAAGCCGACCACCCAGACAATTGGATGTGAAGGAGATTACTTGAATTGCCGAAAGATTCTGGCAGAGTCTGCAGATTCAGGCACTCGACCAGCTGGATCTGCTGAAGGTTGGTTAAATTACCAAAAGAATCTGGCAGGCTCTTCAAAGCGTACCACCCAGACAGCTCGATGAGGTGGAGGTTGGTTAAATTACCAAAGCACTCCGGTAATGACTTAATATTTAAGCATTGGTTTGATACCTCGAACTTTAACGACTGCAGAAGGCAAAATTCTTCCGGCAATTTTGTGTGGGTCACAAAATCATCGAATTTAGGAGAACTAATCACAATCCGTTCTAGGTGCTTCAAATGTCAAAGAGGGGAGCCCCAATATCCAACTCCAACAACTGTAATGGTGTCTGCAAAATGTTCACAAAAATATAAATGTAATATCGTTCTCATCAAATAAACCCTCACAACATGTTGGAGACACTGTGTTACAATATCGATAGCTAATAAACACAGACTTCAATTCAAAAAAATCCTAATTTACCTCTGATTATTTCTTCCACAATTCTTTTAAATTCAATCCTCGCGCGTGTAGAACCCTTAATTTTTCCATTGGAACCCCGAAAGACAGAGAATAGAAGGGAACCGGAAAAGGCGTGGAAGGCGGGATCCGCTGGGAAGACAGGGAAGAGAAGGGACAGTCGTTCCAGCGCAGCCATATGAGATTTGAAGACTGAACCTTTCTCAAAATGCGTTCCACGAGACAGCCTGCTTTACCGCGGCCTTAAAAGTAGATCCGACAAAATGTGAACACTTAAACACCAATGGAATTTGTGGGGCCTATCACAAATTTTCCAATCACTATGTTTTCACTTTTGGGTTTTTCTTGGACCTTTCCTCTCCTAATTTTTTTTTACAGTTTTATGGTGGACTCAATTCATTTTATTGATTTTTTTTTAAATTTCGCTAACTTTTACTTTATCAGTTATCAATAAAGTCTCATCACAAACAAGTTTATTTTCACTTTATTTTAATCAATAAAATCTAATCAATAATATCTCTGTATATTATATTTATTTTTTAAAATAAATTAATTAAATATTCTAAGTATAAATTGATATTATTTATTTTAATTCACACATATCTTTAATTTAACAAAAAAAAAATTTTAAACTTTTACACAAATATGTTGTATATTATAATTTAAATATTTATGTAAAAGTTAAATGTTATACCAAAAAAATTATGTAAAACTTAAAATGTCTTACTTAAAAAAATACCCCATTTAAATATAAAGTTGGATTTCTCATGTAGCCTTTCACTTTGATATTTTTTATTTTAAATATTTTTTAGTTTCCATTTAAACTTTCAAATTATTTTATTTTATTTTATATGTTAATAAATAAATATTTTATTAAAACTAGCGTAGATCTACCTAACTCAGGGTCTATCATATGCCAAGAAGGATCAAATCCCTTGAGGTGCAAGCCTTCTTTCTAAAGTGTATAAATGATTGCACCTCGAGGGATTTGGCCCCTTTCAGCACATGATAGATCCGGAGTTAGATGGATCTAGCTTGGTTCCATTTGAGGGCAACAATGTCACATTTTTAGATTATCATTATTATGTATATTATTGAGATAAACTCCATACTTTGAAATTTACATTATGTTTTCTTTGTTTGGCATGACCATATCATTCTCCTATTTAATTTAGTCTATGTCGCTTGCCTTGAATGGTTTGTGTGTCTATGTTTGGATGCTTTTGAGTGGTTTGTGTGCTTATGTGTTTGGATTTCAATGGTTGGACCGAAAAATATCTTTCCAGCAGATTCAACCATTTATCTATGGCATTTGCATCTATCTAGCCTTCAAATATAGAAATGTCAAAGTTAGCTTGTATTTTAAAGGGGGTGGCACCCCCAAGGTTGTTGTTGAATCAATATGCTTCGCCCGCTGATACCTGCCAAAGGATCTAGGAAAATTTATCCATCATCTCATTCCTTTGTAGCTCAAGTGATTCTTCAAGAAATTTTTTGAAAGGATCTCCTACTCCCTCGTATTTATTTTCTTCTGCCATGGGAAGTCATCGGGGTTGATGAGGTCGGCCTTGCAAGGGTTCAACCAATTCATGTCCTAACTCCTTATATCCTAACCTCATTGGGGACATGTATAGAAAAACAATGAAAGAGTAGACCACTCTTATACCATTGATCTAGCTTTATGTAGGAACAAAATGAAATACATATTAAACTGGAAACATAGAGTTGCAATGAAAACTGAACTTCAATTCATTAATAACAGAATATCGAAATTGTTTACATGCAGAACATAAATAAACTATCTCTAGTGATGGTAGATTATCTTTGAGAAGAGATGTGGTGGCTACATGCCTTTGAACTGTGTTACAACGAGGCTGAGAGGCCTTTTTATTATTCAGAAACAAGGGAAAATCTTTAAACATCCAAAAACCTAATCGTAGGAGATGAAGTGCCAAAATTTTATGGGCTCCATCAGGGTTAGTTCGTACATCAACTTCCCAGGGTCGTAACTTTGGTATACGATCTATGTTTGACATGTACAATACCTCATTAGAAATATTTATCTGAGGACTACAACATTCACTCCAATCCCTTATTGTAGGCAATGGGTTTTACCTTTTTAAAACAAAAACATCGTTTAGGGCCTTAAACGGCTACGAAAGTTTAGGTCCTGAAAAAATTCCAAAAATAGTAAATTGTGCTACAATCAAGGAAATAGAAAGAAATAATGTTAGGGGTACAAGTGGAATATGCGAGTGGTCACCAATATCTACCTAGATCAATTGATGGGAAAAATTGACCATATCAACATTCAAGAAATCGCTCGGTTAAGATCCTAATTATACCCTTTTCTGTTTCAGATAACAATTTTGACTGATTAAATGGGTATGGTTACAATTGTATAATTTTGTTGCAACATATGGAGACTTAATTGCAAATAATGAACAAAATGGGAAACAATGTAAAGAACAGGTAACTATGATGCAATAAAGCAAGAAAGATTAATAATAAGGCTATTAATATAATGTTGAACTATATATATATATATATATATATATATATATATATATATATATATATATATATATATATATATATATATATATATATATATATATATATAGTGTGTGTATGTGAAAAGGAAAAGGTAGCAATAAGCAAGAGATGTAGATCATTGGTTTCTTTGCTATGATAACTAAGTTGTAAAGGGAAAAATAATTCATTTAACTAGTTAAATGAATTCAATGCATTCACATTATTCACATACCATCTCAAATATTAATGTCTCGAGAACAAAAGCAATAGATTTGATCAATAGTCAAAAACAAATTTGGCAAAGTGAAAATTTGTTTAGATGCATTGATGGAAATAAAATCTTAAACAATTGGAGTAATTTTCACAGGAGCATCATTGGATGACCAACATCCAGCATAGACTTCTAGAAGAGGTGTGAGATGTACAAGAAGATTAAGTTGAATATTGACCTGACAATTGAAAATACATGCTCTACATTTGGTAGTTCATATAAAATTATGTTATTTATTTATTTGGTCATTTAGAAATAGCTTTGTAGTTTGACCATGTATTTCCAAATATAATCAAGATCAACCTTCAATATTTGTTTGATATTGTCATGAAATTACAACTTGATTTCACTTGCCTTTTTCCTTAGAGCCTCTACCTCTAATGGTTTCTCCTCTTGAACTTATGTATTTAACTTTGTCTCCCTAAAAACTTTCATGATGAATTGTACTAGTGGAAAACAACCTTGTTTTTTCATCATGATCAATTCCCTATAATTGTGCAAGTTAGATTTCTAGGATTTGAGAATTGTTTTCATTTGCATTGCGTTGATTCTTAGTAGGTCGGGGAAGTATATTTTTTCATCATTGTACCAAGACAATAGTTCAAACATTTTCTTCTTTGCTTCTTCATATTTTGTATCTTTATCAATATGTTGTTAAAGGAGTCTACCAATTTCTCTTTAACTTACATGAGGCTCAACCTATCACAACATTGTTCATGTTCATGTAGAAACTTTTGAGTAATTCTAGAAGTTTGTTGCTTGAATTGTGTTAAGTCCATTGTATTACTTCTTGAAACTTGAATTTTCAATTGTAATTCAATTAAATGTGTATATGTTTTCTGATTTGGGATTTGAAATTCAAGTTTCAATTTATTACCTCCTCCTCTCAAAGCTTAAGTTGATCATGTATTTGACTTCCCTATTGAGACAATTTTTCTTCCAACTATTGAATTTTCTCATACTTTTGTTTCAAAAAGTCCTTCAATTAGGAAATAAAATCCATATTTTCATTTGCATAAACTCCAATAGAAAAGGCTAACTACTTAGTTGTTTGTTCTGGTCTAAGTTGGCAGCCATCACAAACTATTTCCAAAGACACTTTTGTTATTTCCTTAGCATCTTCAACTTTCATGTTTCTCCTTCTCCAATTCATAATTTAATTTTGTTGGGGATTGTAGAAGAATTAAATTAGAGGGATATGTTCAATTTCAATTGGCAACACGTAACTTTCCAATACTTCTAACTATGTACTTTCAACATGTATAAAATTTGTAGGATTTTTCATTAAGAAATCAGTAGTGACCAAACAAGTTTCACTACAATCAACAATACTATGAGGAGGAACATTTAGTTGAGGTTGTTTTGCTTGCTTTTCTATTTTTTCTTAGGAGTGGAAGTTGGAAGGAGAACCTCAAGTGTTTTCTAATATTCATTTGTTGTTATTTTTTCAAATTATTCCTATTGCTTATGAATTCTAATTGCATCTTGAATTATTTTGATAGTGTCTTCTTGTAGAAGCTCATTGGCCAATTCTAGAAGAATTTGTTTAATTTTGTATAGGCTCTTTTGTAGGAACAATTTTTGGAACTAGATGTGGAAGCTTCTGTTGAAATCGTTCCACCTATTGGTTGTTGCAAAATTAAAGGTAATGAAGCTCTTATTTCTTCTCTAAATGACAGAAAAATCTAATACCTTTATGGGGGGAGCTTTTTTGCTTTCCTACAAAATTCTTAATAAGACTTGGCTCTATAAAAAATATCATCAAAAATGGACTTTTCTTGCATATATTTCTTCATTGCCATAGAAACACAATGTTCACCAACAACGTCTAAAGGATCATGACATTTGAAAGGAATTTGGGCTAGTTTGAATGCAAAAAAGTTGGTTATATATTTTCCGGCATGTTGAACATTCTGGAGGGCATAATTGGCAACCTGAATTAGGAAATTAAGCCATATTTTTTAATATTTCGTTGGTAATTTGAATACCACGCCCACTTCAATTGTTTAATAATCTATTTCCTTACATACTAACATGTCAGGGACAAAAATGGGTAAAGAATGTGGGGGTGTCTGACAACCATATATTCTTAGGTAAGACAAGTTTTCTTCAGTGAAACAATCACAAATTCTTTCAAATGATTCTTTTTCCTCTTCTAAATCTGATCCAGGGTAAATTATTGATACCCTTAACCAAGACCTTTTACTTCAACTGATAAATTAGAATTGCATTGTTTGAGGCATCAATGAACATAAATGAACAACTAAATGCTATAAAAAAAGAGGAACATAATATGTCAAGATCAACAATCATAAGAACACATCATTTGATAACAGAGTTTGTCCAGGAGGGACTACGTCTCTGGGCCTCGGTGTCAAGATGGTGTAGGCCGCTGCATTAAGTTTTGTAAGAAGATGTACATGAATGTGTTTCTCTGACATACAAGGAAAATGCCCTCACACAGGAGTGGCTAAACCTCTCTACGAGATGTTCCACTGCGGAAATCTCATGCATAAAAATGACTCCTATCAGTATGATAATATCTCACGCATAAAGACTGTGAGTATCCCGCTGACATGGCAAACAAGGGATATCAATGATTTACGTGTGACACGGAGTATCTCGCCAACATGGCATAAAAGGGATCTCAACAACATACATGAGTATCCCGCTAATATGGCATCAAGGGATCTCAAACATAATACAAGTCCATGACAGAAAATACATCAATAATAAAACAAGACAAGATCCCACGATTCATACATCAAAATGGATTTGTACAACACTAAGCATCTCAGGAACAAAGAAGTACATGAAAGAAACACATCATATACCTCGTTGAAGATGACTGAAGAATGGTTGTTGCTGCTACTGGATCTGAAAAAACACCATCACAATCACAGCGTCAAGAGGTGCAAAATTGACTGCTCACTCGCTGAAAACTGACACATGCAACTTCACTTCAAAAAGTGACCGAAAAAATTAAATCTCAGATGAAATATCTGAATGCGCCATCAGATTCGTGGTGTCAAATAGTGAAAAAAGGACATAAAATTTGTCCCATTTGAACACTGTCAAAGTTTCGCCCTCTTGAAAGTTAAGCTCAATCAAGGTTCCGCCTGCCTCTTTCTAGGCTTATGGTTCCACTGTACCTGCAATAAAAAATTATTAACACCTCGATCTACGTGCGCACACTCTGCTGCTCCATGGCCTTGGCGCATTATGCAAATAATGGGTTTAAATAACAACCTTCGGGCAGACTTCACAAAGTCGAATGGATGGGTTGTTGGTATAAAGTCTATATTGGGTGCGTGGTGGTCATAATAACATATATTTAAAAAAAATGTTGAGGAGTTATAACCGTTGGTTTTTATTAACCCTAAAATATGGTGTTGTGGTGGTAATGGTTCCGTTGGTTTAGGTGGGACCGGGGAATGGTTATAACCATAACCCAAATATAACTTCAACATAATATGATTCCACCATATGTATTCGTTGCACCATATTAATATTTTGTTTCAACCATATGTTATATTTACCACAAGGCTTGTTATGTGGTTATTATAATCATTAATTTCTTTTAAAATGATTTTTAATTACCATTTAAAATGTGATTTTAATGATTTTTTTGTTTTTTTGTGTTTTGTCTTTTATGCAAGTTGAGGACCAATGGAGGAGCATCATGTGTCATCATGTTGAGAGACTGCCATGTGGGTCCCACGTGCTCACTAGGATGCCATGTGGCACACTGTGGGCCCCACGTTCCCTGCCTTAACGAAACTTCAAACTTATCTAACTCCCTCATACAAGCTCGGTTTGAAGAACCGTTTGCACCGTTGTGATCAGGACAATGAGATCTTAAACCTGAACCTAGTTCAAAAGCAATCTAAGAATTTTGAATTTTGATCCCTTTTTGTCTTGTGTGTGTCTCTCGAGCCACCTGGATCAAAATCCGAGGAGGTTTAACATTGAAAAATACTTCTTAGATAGGAATAATAACAAAGTTGCAAATTTGATAAAAGTTATCAAAGTACTTCTCCTCCTAGAGCTTGTTATGGTATATATGAATATGGAGTGCTTGAACATGTAACCATTTCCATCCCATAGTTGATAAAGAAGTGGAAAAGGAAATGGCATCCATAACAAAGGATGGCATATAGAAAGTGGGATTGAGTATCGATTCTAGAAAGGTGAAAAGAATTGTTGTGCTTGGCTAGGTTATATGACAAAATATTTTCTCAATTGAAAGAATAACCTTTTGATTTCCTTTGAATAATGGGAACCCAATCTAGAGGAAAATGTGTTACATATTCCTTTCCATAGAGTCTACAGAGCATAGTAGAAATAAAGACAATTGCAACATTTTAAGAAGCAGTAGGATATTCTCTGGAAGATTTTTCTTTAAACTTTTGTTCATTAATCATCCATGCTTTAACTAAATTATGCATCCTTTTTTTGAATTCAACACATTCTTCTTTGATGAATTTTTTTATGAACTGAGTATTATATGTTAGCTTAGGCTCAGGAAACGTATACATAACCTAGAGGTCTTCTATGTGAGAGGAACCGATAATTGTGCCACAATAAATACAATTTAATAAACCGCATACAGAAACTCTTCCGATCTCCATAAATTCTAATGTGAATTTCTGGAAGAGTTTTATTGAATGAACAATGGATCATAGAAGTTTACATTCTCAAATAAAATTTAGTTGCCTTCAACACATTCTTCTTGGATGAATTTGAAACAAATTGAGTATTATATGTTATCTTAGGCTCATGCAACTTATATATAACCTAGATGTCTTCTAGGCGAGAGGAGGTGACAATTGTGCCACATTTAGACACCTAGAGGTTTTTGCACACTCTACTGCCCAACATATCATATTCGCATGTGGTAATAACTTGGGTCATTCAACAAATTTGTGCAGAGCAGACTTGGATAATTTTGGAAGGAGGTGTCTAGGTTACCTTTTTCTCCTTCATTTGGAGGAATCTCCACCACATTATCATGTAATTCTTCTTTGAAGAATCTATACATGCCATTCCACGAAGATATCCCAACGTCCTTAATGATTATTGCAGGAATGTGTTAGGATTCATTTCATCCACATCTTCGGGAGCTAGTTGAGGAGGTTTATGCACTTGAGGCTTCTTTTTAGATTGATTTCCCATGCTTGATGTTCTTGTAGAACATGTCGAATGAAAAGATTGAAACACAGAGGAAAATGGAAGTAATGGCATAATTTAGCAATTCAAAGCATTTTTAGAATTATGAAACGAAGAAATTATGACAAATCAAACTAAAATGAAAGCATTTAACTATTGAAAATCCATGACTACATGTATTACAATATTGACATAACCCATGGATTGACCCAAATTTAAAATGAAAAGAGACACATTTATTTATGTAGGTGCTCTTATTAATTAAAAACTGAAGCATTAACCATCAGACTAATTATCCACTAGTTTGTGATTAACCTTAATTCACATCGCGGGAGTGGCAAGGGTGGTAAGATGTACCTTTGCATGCAAGCATAAGCAAGGTGTCAGAAAGTTGGCTTGCACCAGAGCATTAAAACCATGAGGAGACAAGCGTAGGGGTCTCATTATGAGGCAAGTTTAGCTGCAGGAGTGATCGCGGAACAGGAGATGTCAAACGCAAGACCTCCTCTGCAATTCTCGGGTATGTACGTCGCTCTAACCTATTTGTGCACACCATGGTTATTTGTTTGAAGGTTGTTTGGGCTCGTAATGGTCCTCACGGGAGCAAAAGGGACTGGTACAGGCCCCTGTGGGTTAGAGGAGGGCGGAATAATGACCTTGTTGTACTAGGCATTATAGTGCATTAGTACTGGGGTCAGATGGGTGAGAGATACCTCTAGGCTAGAACTGGGAGGTGTATGGAAACCTTGTTCGTGAATAGGACCAAAGATCAGTCTAGAGATGAGGAGAGATTAATGAAACAACAATTCAACGTCCAGCCGAGTCCTAGTGACTCTGTGCGCAGGGAGATGGGGGGAGTTAATTCTCGGCAGTCTAGTGCTGAAGCCATAGACTCACCCTTTGTTACACCTGCGACCAAGAATGATAGAGAAGTTGGGCTAAGGAGTAAGCGTTGGGGGACTAGTGTGCAGGGGTCGGGGTCATGGGGTCTGGGTAAGGTCGACTCGGGTCAGAGTCACACGATGACAGAGATGAGACAATTATGGTATGCTATAACTCATGTTTGGTCCAATGATTGTTTAAACTATAAGGAATTACGCCTATGCATGATTCATTGGACAAGTTTCCTGACGCAAAACGGTACGACGGCTCGTGGTTCAGCTCGCTCCAAGAGTCTCGTCGCTTGTGGGCATTTGAAGAGGCCTGCTAGTCGCGGTCATGGTAGAAGAGACAAGGGGAAGGAAATCGATGGCCAACCCAGTTCCCCCTGAAGCAATCTTAGAGGGCGCATGCCAACCATTGACATAATTCAAGAGGAAGCAACAACGTACCATGAAAATACCTCAGAAGAGATTCAACAACTTATAGAAAAGTGGGAGGCTGACATTAACAAACAGGTGAAGTTAGAGATGGCCACTAAGGAGTGGAAATATTCAATTCCAGACCCGAGCCAAACTAGAGGGCATCTCATTCAATTTAGACAGACCCTATATATGTACTGGTCTATGAAAAGCATACTCAGAAAAGCTCTTGAATAGGTATCAATGAGCTTGGTGGCTCTAGCCCAGGACTTTCCGGACTACATGATGGAATTTGATAAGCTTAAGTTTTAGTTAAGGAAGAAGGATGGTCGGCTAGACCGTATTGAGCATCACATTCCCTGCATTGTCAAGCCATTTGAACAAGTTGGCACTTAGCTCAGGACTCGACACCTGTGGAGTCAGCCTCGATCCCAAATGAGGCAAGGTAATTTGGTAATGGTTAACTCTGTTTTTATTATTATTAGATATATGCGGATAGCTTTTAAATTTCAAATGTTCAATAGATATGATAGGCAGGATGGTAAAGACTGTGTAAGTGTGAATATTCAGGCCATGTTTGCCTAGTTTAACAAACTAAAGACTCTATCTTTTTGGATGGCATACCACGCCATTAGGTGGCCAACAGATCCAGTTTCCCGTCATGGGCGGGTTGAGGCCACCAAACTGATATATCTAGATGTATTTTGTTTAGAAAATGAATGAAAATAGAGTACTATGAAGCTTACAAAAAAAAAAAAAAAATAGAAAAGGGAAAAAAATAAAAATAAAAAAGTTAAATAAAAAGGAAATGAAACAAAAAACAAGAAATGAGTAACTAGTAGAAATGGAAGTTACTAAAAAGTCCATAAGAAGATTTCAACCAATCATCTTACAAATAAATAAAGTTAAATAATAATAAAAAATTTAAAAAAAAATTGAATTTCCAATACTAAATTAATCGGCATATTTTTTTTAACTTATCACTTTTATTTTATATTTTAACAATTAAATATTTTAATTGAATTTAGGCTTCTGTAATCTATATCTTGAAAAACAAGAAAATTTTCAGTAAAAATCACATTATCCCAATTTTCGCTGACAAATTTAGAACCATATAATATATCCTCAAGACAAGATGAAAAACCACATTCTACAAAACTCTTGATAATATGATTTTTACTTTTTAAAATAAATATTTTATCAAAATAAAAGATAAAAAGAATATTTATCTTTTAAACTTTCAAAATCACCACTAAATAATATGTTTTTAAATAAATGATAAAAAATAATATGTTTTTAAATAAATGATAAATTTATTATTTTACATGTATTTGTAATAATGGTTAAAATTTTGATTTGGTGTGTTTTAGTTATGAAAAAAATTTCCCTCGTAATTTTTTAGTGTTTCATTAATGAGAACAAACTAATAATAATAAATGTTAAGTCATACACATATATGTTAATTAATAGAGTTGGTAGATAGTGTCTTTTGGGCTATGAGAAAGAGCCTTCCTCTTATATCTTCCTTGACCATTATGTTCAATGTCATCCATTATAAAAATTATTTTCACAATAAGTTAATTATATTATCAGGAGTTTTGTGAAAAATATTATAGCTCATAACCTTTTGCTATTGCAGACTAATTTTTGATGTCCCAGACATTAAAAATCTTGAAAATAATCAATGAAAAATGCAATGGTGTGCCGAGGATTTATAAACATTAAACCCTTTAGCAATCTATATGCCCAACTCTCTCTCTCGGGTTTCAACGCTCTGTGTGAATGGTTTGAAGTGAATATGCTGTAAAACTTGAGTCCGTCCAGGTGAATATGCTGTAAATGACAAAATGTGGGCCGAGTGGGGCTTGTACATCGCAAGCAACAAAATATGTAGTGATAGTCCACTTGTGAAGGACAGCCTGCTTTACCGCATCAGTAAAAGCAGATCCGACAAAATGTGTGGGTCCTACCACAAATTTTATTCGTACTTGAAAGAGCGATGGAATTTGTGGGGGCCTACCATAAATTTTTCAATCACAATGTTTTCACTTTTCGGTTTTAATAAAATCTCATCACAAGCAAGCTTATTTTTACTTTATCTTTAATCAATAGAATCTCATCATAATCGAACTTGTTTTTACTTTTATCTTTAATCAATAAAATCTCATAAACTTATACTAACTTTCAATCCAGGGAATATATATATTTATTTTTTAAAATATGCTAAGATAAATTGATTTTTTTTTTATTTTTTTTTAAAGATTGGTAGTACCTTTCATTTGTTACTTTTTTCCCTTTTTTGTTTACTCCATATTTCATCAACATGTTCAAATACATCACTCATATAAGAGAAAGGAATCAAAACCCCACAAACAATATAATCTATTTTAATTCATACATATCTTTAATATAACAAATTCTTCATTATAAAACTTTTACACGAATATATTTGTATATTATATTTATTTGTTAAAATATGTTAATTAAGCATTCTAAATATAAATTGATATCATCTATTTTAATTTCCACATATCTTTAATATAACAAATTCTTCATTTTAAAACTTTTACACGAATATATTTGTATATTATAATTTAAATATTCATGTAAAAGTTGAAATGTTTTACTAAAGGAAAAAATTATGTAAAAGTTAAAATGTCTTACTTAAACAAAATGCTCTCTCTAAATATGATGTTGGATTCTCATTTAGCCTTCAACTTTGATATTTCCCATTTTAAATATTTGTTTTAGCTTTCATTTAAACTTTTAAAACTTTTTATTTTATTTTATATGTTAATAAATAAATACTTTATTAAAACCAGCCTAGATCCATCTTACTCAGGGTCTATTAGGGGCCAAGAGAGATCACATCCCTTGAGGTGCAAGCCTTCTTTTTAGAGTGTATAAAGGATTGCACCTCGAAGAATTGCACCGCGAGGGATTTGGTCCTTCTAGGCCCATGATAGATCGGGAGTTAGATGGATCTAGGTTGGTTCCAGTTGAGGGCAACAATGTCACATTTTTAGATTATCATTATTATGTATATGATTGAAATAAACTCCATACTTTGAAATTTACATTATGTTTTCTTTGCTTGGCATGACCATATCATTCTCCTATTTAATTTAGTCTATGTCGCTTGCCTTGAATGGTTTGTGCGTTTATGTTTGGATGCTTTTGAGTGGTTTGTGTGTTTATGTGTTTGGATTTCGATGGTATTATATGTGAATGTTATAGTTGTTTTTTTATATTTCTATATGTGTATGCAATTGTATGCTAGTAATTAGTTGGTGATGAAGAAGGCATACAATCTTGTCAATAGTTTGTAGGAGGAATGATATTGCACATCTATTTCATTTAATTTTAGGTTTCATAACTTTTGACAACTAATTAATTCTTAATAGTGCCCCTCTAAGTATTACTAAATATATCTTGAAGAGTAGTTTTATTAATTTACTACATCAAGATTACAATTGATATTGTCCCTCTAACTGGACCATAGTGTCACAAATTTTGACATTATTAGTTTTTCCATCTTTTCATATTGATTATATGAAAAGGGCAGTTGAAATCATAAACCATTCAAATATTTAACTCGAGCTATTGTAGTAAGCATCATACATTGTCTCTCTAGCTCTCCAATATTAATAGGTTGAATCACTATAACACAAAAATCAATGCACATTGTCAAGAAATTTTTTGTGGTTATACTAAAATCAATGTGCAATGTTAATCCAATCACTTTAGTATTAATGTACCATCATACATTCAGTTACATCAATCATAAATCAACATCTACACTGAAATCAATGTATCTAATGCAAACAATCATATAGGATTAGAAACCAAAATCTACATTAGAACCAATGCATATAGTGCAAGCAATCAAATATAATTAGAAATCAACATCTACATTGAAATCAATGCATCTAATGCAAGCAATCAAATAGAATTAGAAGACATCTACACTGAAATCAATCCATCTAGTTCAAACAATCAAATAGGATTGGAAATCAACATCTACACTGAAATCAATGCATCTAGTGAAAACAATCAAATAAGATTAGAAATTAACATCTACACTGAAATTAATGCATCTAATCAAAGCAGTAAAATTCGATTAGAAATCACCATCTACACTAAAATAAGTGCCTCTAGTGCAAGAAATCTTGTTCCCTCTCCCCCTCTCCATATATATATATATATATATATATATATATATATATATATATCCCTTCATCTCTCCTTCCTTGTCTCTCTACTTCACACCCCCAAACACACACACTTTCTCTCTCTATATCTATCTCTTCCTCTCCCCTCCCTCTCTATATCACTCTCTTCTTCACACTCTGCACCTTCCATCTATATCTCTATCTCCCTTTGTCTCTCCTTTGTCTCTCTATATCACCCCCCAAAACATACACACTATTTCCCCCTATCTATCTATCTCTCCCTCCCTCTTCCTCTCCCCTTGTATTATGCTTCCAACACATATTTCATTAAATTTGGAAGTTTTCCGTCGATCTAGAATTTACAAATTTTAAATAGATTAAGTTTTTTCAAAATGTGGAATTATAAAATCACTTAGTTTACTAATTTTAATGTAGATATTCACCATTTTTGGTGAAAAATTTATCATGGTAAACTATATAAAATAAATAATTTATAAAAACTTGCAAAAGAAAATCTTTCACATCTAAATCTTGGATTCCTTACATTATCTTTTTAAAGATTTTTTATGGTTTGTACTAAAATCTAAGCTTGTTAAGGTTATCTTATGAAAATAATGTTGTGTATGTTACTATTATTAACTTTATGAAAAGAAAGTTGTGTATGTTACTATTATTAACCCATTTAATTATAATCTTACATAGTAAATATCATGTATGTGATGACAACTGAAAGATATCTGATAAATTACTATGGATCACAAAATCTTGAATTCAAATATTAAAACTCTGCTAGATAGGGACTTGGTAACCAAAATTCATCATGTATGTGTTAAGTTAATAATTACTAAGGCAAGGTTGGCACAATTTAAAAGTCTATCACCTTTGCAACACTAGTAATATGGTTGAAGATGAAAAACCCTCTTAGATCATCCAATTTATACTCATATTGGATTTGAATTTCAAAATATTTGTGGCACTACCAACCTTCTTAATATTTTAACTAAACAAAATTATGATCATCTTGAAACACTTCTTTTAATGCTTTTTGAGCATAACAATAAAATTCTAAAGAATTTTGAGTAATATCTTTATAGCTTCTTATATACCATATTTGGTCTTAGTGGATGATAATAATCATTATCACCATCATCATCACATTTTTATTGTAGGAAGTTTGAAACATTTTAGGGTTGACAGGGAAAATATTTTTTTTACGAACAAATTAAATGTTGAATGATAGTATTATAATTTATTTATTATTTATTATTTGTACTTTGTGTTAAAAACTAAGTTAATTGAGACATACTTAATGAATAAATATATTAATATGCAAGATATATATTAAGTATAAAGTTATTTAATGACAAATTAATATAGTAACGTGTCCAATATATACCAGCATAGACATACATCTTAAATAGGGATTTAACATGAGCCTAGAGAGATCAAATTATATAAGACCAAACAAAACTATATATATATATATATATATATATATATATATATATATATATATATATATATATATATATATATATAGTCATATTTTTTATTTTTTATTTAGAGGGATCAAATTATATAAGACCAAACAAAAATTATATATATATATATATAGTCATATTTTTTATTTTTTATTTTTAATTTAAAATGGCACGAAACATACAAACTTAAATATCCCCTCATACTAAGCTATATAATGAGCCTAGCCTTGAGGCTCAATTACTAATCATTTTAATTATCAAAATCAATCATGAATTAGAATAGTAACAAAGTAATACAATTTGATTATTTTCAAATACAAGAGGAAAGAGAGAAAATTTGACTAAACTATTTATTACAAATGTTTAGTTTTTATTCCTGGAGTGTTTAAGGATATTAAATTGAAAAGAACATATTGAAATTCATCTAAAACTTATATTCATTACATTATTTCTATTATCATGAATATTTTTATTTATTTATTAAATTTGACTGGTGAATAATAGATTTTGTAAAAAAAATCTTACCTAGTATAAAGTTATTTAACAATATATTATTATTGTGTTTCTGACTATTATTGACCATTTTAAATTGGCACTAACTACTTTTCCTATGTTGAGTACAAATTTATTATACTAGTACAATGTTGGCACCACTTCAAAATCTATAAGAGGAAATATTTTATAGGTCTAGTTGTGTTGTTCAATGATCAAAATCAATTTTTATAAATTAGATTGCAACAAAACAACAAATTTTATTTTTATCAATTATAACAAGGAATATTAAGGAAAACTCACTTCAAACATTATTACAAGTGTCTAACATTTTTGTTTAAATGGTTTATATTAAATAGAATACTAATTAGCTACTCCACTATTGTTTTAATAGACCAAGTTTAGAAGATGTTGTTTTTAAGTGCATTATTGAATTTGATTACACATATTTGATATGGTGATAAGTCATGTTGGTCAAACAAATATTTGAAAATTTAAATATTTTATGGCAATGTCATGTCATTTGTATCACCACGTGATTACATTGAAAATAATAAATAATATAAAACTTCTCCAAAAATAATATGAAGAGAATATTTGATATACAACTAATATTGAAAAGTGTGTCTAAATGTATATTAATAGATCCTTTAAAAAAAAAATTACATTCATGAATCATATAAACCTAATCTTAAGATATTCGCTCAAGTATCCAATATTGCTCTAAACAATTTCCATTGTATTTCCCTGAAATAGGCTTCTGCCAATCAACCTTTACATGAAGATTTTCACTTTCATTATCCCTAAAGATATCTGAGATGGATTTTTCCATCCAAATCATCTCTCCCGCATCCTCATTTCCTGATCTAACTAGCAACATATTTCCTTTCTCAACATCAATCATTGGATTGAATGTTGGCTTTGGCTTGTTGCATTTGGGTCCAACAAATACTGGTTCATCTATTGCATTATCAAAATCTCCATCCATAATACTTGAGATTACATGGAATTCATTACGATCAACACCAACAATGTGCCTTGTCTTGGGCCAGAAATCCTCAGAAGATGAATCACTTCCATCTATTATTCTATGATCATTATAGATTCCATATAATGTATCAAGAACTCTTTCCCAATATACTAATTTATTTTTCCATTCCTCTGTAGCAATTGGTGAATCCTCATTCCTGATAGTGTCTTTCCACATTTTTATGTATGATGTTATCCCTTCCTTTAGTTATTTTAAATAGGCATCATCCTTTTTGGAAGCTAAGAAAGATGGGTTTCCTATGGGAGTTATAGGTCAACCTTCATCATCTATATTCCATAACTCAACTGATTCTAACCACTCAATATCTCTAATAGATTCTTTGTACATTAGTACTAGAATATCATTGAGTACAAGAAATTGGAAGTATTGAACATTAAGATGTCCAACTATTTCAATTTTTACCTGGAAACTTTTGAAGTCATAAACCTTGTCAATAAGTGTAGGTGGAAACACTCGATTTTCTTCAATTATGTGATATGTATCCATCATTTCAGGTAAAGAATATATAACTTTACCTTTTAGGTTGGAAGGCATTCTTCTGTAGGTTCCATCTATGTCTTCATAGATGTGTGTGATGTTCCCAATTAGCCATAGCTACTTGGAACATTATAATTACTCCATTTTTGAAATAAGAAGTGAAAGACACAATAAAATCTATCCCAGTGTAAAAAGGGATTGAGGTAGGAGGATAAAATAAAGCCCCTTGAATGTGAAGAGGAGAAAAAGAAAGGAGCTACTAGAGTTGACCAAGTGAACCAGCGTTGTAAAAGGGAGGGAAAGCCTCTAGGGCAACACAGTTTTGAAGGAGGAAGCTTCTTGAAGAAGCTACATCTCCAATGTGTGGGGCCCAGGATGGGGAAGCTCTCTTGGAATAAAAAGGAAGGAATGGAAGCAAGGGAATTCATTCATTCATACTTCTTGTTTCAGTCTTATGACTGATTGCAATCTTTAGCTATTTAGCTGGAGTTGCAACACTGTTTAGTGCAAGAGTTCTCATGCAGGAATTCTAGTTCCATTGTTGTTGCAGGTGATTGGGAGGTTCAAGGAGGAGGTCTTGAGTTCCATTCTCATCAGATATCTTGAGGAATCCTTCCTCTAACTTAGATTGCACAGTCACTCTCAGTGAGTGCGTTATTTCTGCAGTAGCTGGGGTTGATCTACTCAATTGAGCTTATTTTAGGAGGTGAGGGGGTGATTTCCACTCCAAGAGTCTATTGAGGAGGGTTTTGAGCTCATTTTTGTATTGTGCATTCTTCTTTGAGCATATCAGATATTTCTTAATAAAGAGTAGCTGGGTGCAGCATTATCCTTCTGCAGTGCTGTACATTGTGTTATTATTTTGCCAGAACTCTTTGCCGGGTGGTCCCAATGTGCTTGTAAAAGAGGTTAATCCTCTCATTTCTGATTTTGTGATGAATTAAAAGCTCCAGACATATGATATTCCATCTATTTGATGTATTTTACATAAAAGAATAACTTTTTTGCTACTTCCGACATTTCTATTTTATGAAGTACTGGGGTTATGATGCCTTTTTCTACACTTGAGTTTGGAAGATCTGTTTATTATAGCTAGAGTTATTTCTTTCTGAAGCCATTCTATATTTAGTTCATATACAACATATTCTTGAGGGTCCAAGCCCTGGACTACGTTATTCTTGCACTGGTTCACTTATACAGCATCCTCATTAGAGATATTGCTGAAATTCCTAAAAAGGGACATTACAGTGTGCCCCACAGGCAAGAATACAACCTCAATAGTGATGAAGACACCAAGTGCATTTAATAGAAACATGAAAACATAGCAATTCTTATTATCACTTGCTGCATTGTCCAATTGTAACAACAAATGTGGAGGAAGAGGTTTAAAATCAACATTTTGACTCTTTGATCTTCAATGAGATATAAAATCATCCTTGTACACTTGACATTTTGAGTAAAAAGAGGTTTCAAGTAGTGCATTTGTAAGTGGGTTTCTTGAACTTCCACTCTCATAAATTAGATCAACATGCATATCAATTTGTGAGTCTTCAAGGTCCCTTGAGCACTTTGCAAGGGACGTAATAGTAAATTGTGATCCCATATGTACAAATGGTAGGGAGAAATTACTAAAGCCTCTTGTCTTATGCCCATGTGTTAGCATACTTGTCAACGACAAACCTAATTTTTTTTCCTAAAATAAATTTTGATTTGACACATAACCTTGGGATTGAAGTCTTTGTTTTATCCATTTTATCATGGATAATGCTCAAATACTCCTTTGGAAACCGCTCTGACATAATTCTATGGGCGTAGTAGCAATATCTTCCACACATAACAATCTTGTTATGTTTGTTCAACCTACCTCGTGCCTTTTCTTCCAACTCTTTTGTAGTCGTTGGCTTCATATGTGATTTCCACACAATACATTCACTGCATTTACTAAAGTTAGTGTTGTTTGAAAATTCCACATCTCAAAACTTAGTATTCCAAATCTTGCTCATTGTCGACTGTGATATTGATGGATAATTGAGCTTTTGAAGAGCCTCAATGATATCTTTTAATAAATAATTTTGTGTGTAAGTCGAAGGAAACAATCTTAAAGGAGCAGATGTTCCATCTTCTTTAACTTGACATGTTTGGTTTGGTGAAAAATCTGAATTATCCATTACAATTTTGTGCAATATTTCTATGGCTGCCACAGTGTGTGCTCGTGTTTTGCATATGTTGGTGTTACCATGAATAGCTTTGATCTGTCCAGGTTGGAAATAATGCTGGTACTTATAGAATGTTCTTTGAGGAACCTTATGTATATTATACTATGCTTTCTTACAAATAATATTCTCGGTAAATCTCATGTCCTTTACATTTCTAGCAATAGGTGCTAGGCCATGGCCATGGTTCCTTGACATGACTATGTTTGACATGAGTGAATTCAAGAAAAACTCCCTAATAGCATTTTTATTTATTTGTCTCATACCCCTTCTAGCACCTACAATGGCCTTCCTATCCACATGTTGAAGACAACATTTTCTACAACATACATCTGCGGCCAAAAGTCGAATTTCTTTCTCTTCATCTATTATTGTTTGACATTTTTCAATTTTTGCTGTAGCCATAGCTCGTTTAATCCTTTTATATGGCCTTGTTACATGCATATCAATTGAGTTTCAATATTTTTCATTACAAATATACCCATCACATTTGTTTAAGGGATTTGTGCCCTCTATAACATCCCATATCACCATTTCCTTGGGTGGCTCCTTGAACTTTTCCTCAACCCTTAATATCACACCTTTGCTTTCCACCAACTTATTTATTGGCCATCTACCCAAACAATGTATAGACTTACCTTGAATTCTACATATTTCACAATTTCCATCTATCACTTCCCAAAAAATGCCAAATTTCATTTCACCTAGTGCTTCACCTTCAACAATGTCATCCTCGCGGACATTAACTAGCATTCCTTTGGAAATGCACATGCTCGTTCCCATGCATTCATGTGTAAGATTAACCTTTGTACATATTAATATAAGCTTATCTTGGGGAATATCTATGGCATGATCGTCACAGTGAGGTTGCAAATCTAATTCTGGCCAAATCTCATGAGATTCTAATGCACCCCCTAGTGTATGCTCAAATCATGTTGGATGTGGTAAAGCAACATCATGTTTTAACACCTTCTCAATTTTAACCCCTATGCATGCTTTCTTTACCATCTTTCCATGCACTTTATTCCCAAGCTCTGTATTGAATATGCAACCATCACCCACCTTTACTCCATGTTGTAGAAGATCTAGCCTGTCTCCAATAGAAAATGTAGAAGAAACATCTACACCTATAAACAAATGTAAATAATGTTAGTATTTACTCAAAAAAAAAAAATTATACTATCAATAATATTTGAACACATGCTTCAATATTTTGATTTACCTATGTTGTGCCTAAAATTTATGATCTTCCATGGATGTATGTCCCCTTCATCAACATCCTCCTCAACCAAATGTGATTGAGTGACATCAACTATCAAAATTGCAACATAACATGCATTAACCCATTATCCGGCATAATAAAGTTCTAGACCCATTCCTAGCCCAATGACTTGATCATTAATAAGGAGATCAACATAGTCCCCTTTTGCAAAAATTATATTTTCCATTCTAGCTTGTACCAATTCTGTAACAACAATTAAATCATAAATTGTAATTAAAAGGTTGAACAATGTAAAGTGTGATTTTATATTTTTCGCAAAAGCACACAACTTTCAAAAAATTAATATAGATGCAATAATTTAAATAGTATGATAGTCATATTGTATGTAATGAAACATTGTTCCCCACCATCTAGTGCCTACTACCAAAAAGTACTTTACATGCCAATTACACAAAAAAGATATATGAATACCATGTAATTAGAGATGTAGATAGTATTATAGAATGACAAATATCAGCTCATATCGAACCACGAAGTTCCTATTTAACTTCAGAAATGACACTTGTAGTCTTAATGCGTGTGTATGAATAATGATCATAACAAATTTGTAGAAGTTGAAGAACCAAAACATGGTCCATTGGAAAATCTGATAAATTCCAAGATTGATGCTACATAAGATGTCTCAATTTTAACCACTATGCATCCTTTCTTTACCATGTTTCCATGCACTTTATGCACAAGCTTTGTATTGAATATGTAGCCCTCACCCACCTTCACTCCATGTTGTATAAGATATACCTTGTCTCCAATAGAAAATGTAGAAGAAACATTTGCACCTATAAACGAATGTAAATAAGGTTAGTATTTACTCAAAAAAAAGTATTATATTGTCAATAATATTTGAACACATGCTTCAATATTTTGATTTACCTATGTTGTGCCTTAAATCCATGATTGTCCATGGATGTATGTCCCCTTCATCAACATCCTCCTCAATCAAATGTGGATGAGTGACATCAGTTATAAAAATTGCAACATAACATTCATTAACCCTTTCTCTAGCATAATAAGTTCCAGAGTCTGTATATTTGACCCTTCCTAGACCAATGACTTGATAATTAATAAGGAGATCAACATAGTCCCCTTTTTCAAAAATTATATTTTCCATTCTAGCTTGTACCGATTCTGTAATAACAATTAAATCATAAATTGTAATTAAAAGGTTGAACCATGTAAAGTGTGATTTTATATTTTCGCAACAACACACAACTTTCAAAAAAGTAATATAGATGCAATAATTTAAATAGTATGGTAGTAATATTGTATACAATGAAACATTGTTCCCTACCATCTAGTGCATACCAAAAAACTTGTTGTGGATGATTTTGTCACCCTCCTAGAGACAACCTAGAGTTGCCATAGACCAGTGCCTAGGACATCTTAATATAGCAAGGAGCCCTTTATAGTTTGGGTTGTCATTCCAAGAGCTCACTTACTATCTCTTGTTTGAACAAGGAAATTAGTTTTGAATGGGACCAATCTCTCTCAGAAGCTGACACAAAGATAAGAATAATGTAGGAACATCATGTAAAACTTCAGCATGAAAGCATCAGACAGTTAAGAGACCGCTTACCGTAAAGAGGGCCGATTCAAATAATATATCACAGAAATCAGATATCAGGAAGTGAGTGCAGTGAGGAAACATAAGAAGATATTAGCTGGCATGAGACTGATACCCAGATACACAACAGAACCATATAAGGGCGCACCAATTTACGAATCCTTATATGAAAATGGCGTTTTAAAAGCACCCTCCTCAAGCAAATAATATAGCAGAAAATATGGAAAGAGTGAACATGGAACAGTATACCATGACTAGGCCTATTTAAAGCGCTTGACTAATTCCAGCAAGGGCATCAACGAGGATGAATCCTTAATGCAAACTAGTGAGCCACTCGCATTCTAGAACATGATACAAGAAGATAATGAGCATGAAAGAGATATTGTATTAACACATGAGAGAAATTACATACTGTGAGATACCAAAGACCAGAATCCTCATTACAGTTATAACCCCTCCTCACTGAGACCCTACGGGCTCTGAAGCTTCATACATAAATATTACAAAAATGTATACAGAAGTCTTCTCGCTGCACAGTTTGCTGATAGAAATCTGGAACCCTTATCATGTCTTTCCTCTTAGCTTTTATAGAAGAGGTAGAAAATTCTAGAGGAGGAGGTAGATGGAGAACATTTAATGACTTATTTTGAAACAAATGGCGGAAAACATTCGCGCCCATACTTATGAATGACTGGACATAAATGATTGTACTTCACAATTTATTTATGGAAATGAAAGCTGAAAATGGAAATTCACTTATATACAAGATATAAATAATGAAATATGCAAATAGTCGGCTCTTCTGCGGAGGGAGAAGATCTGCGGCAATAAAACCTAAAGGCGCCTGCTCCTGAGCATGGTACTCTCGATCTTTGGATTTTGAATTTAAACTTGAAACCTTTATCAAGCTGGACACTGAATTTATTGTTTCTTCATAAATGATCTGTAGCTGCGTTAATGTTTCCATCCGCCTCAAATGTGCCTTCTTGATTTTCTCTGGAGAGTTCTGTAGATAGAAGTACCCTTCTTTAATGGCGGTCACATCATAGTGACTCCGGGATCCTTTCCGCCAATTTTTCTCCCATCAGGAGTCCCTGCAAAACCAAAATCCTGCTGAATAAAACTGATGACAGAAATGGTGGACAAAATGGGACTAACAGAAGTGATGGCATGGATTTGGGAGGGTGATGGAATTACGCGGGGCGAAACCTTTAAACAGAACATAGTGACGTGAAACATAACCGAAGTATGAGACTAATGGAGGAGAAGTGGGTGACACGTAGGCAAATGACGAGATGTGGCGGAGGAATGTTGGCGGTATAAAGACTTTGAAAATTGACTCTTAGGAAGTTACAAAGGGAAAACATAACAAAACGATGAACCAAAGGTTTTAGAAGTGGGACCCGGAGCGCATTTCGCAAAATCGCAAGAGGAGAAAAAGCGATGGGAGAAAAAGGGGATAACCAAAATTCCGCGCTCTGCGCTATGCGATGGGCGTGGTGAGCGCAGATCGCAAAAGTGAAAAATGCGATGATGGGGGACAACGCGCGAGAGAAACTGCGCTTTTACGATGAGGCGGACATGCGATGGCGCGATTATGAGATCTGCGATAAGCTCTCAAAAGGGGCAGCACTTGGTTATATGCAAGAGGAGACGCGGAGCTAGGAGGAAAAGGGGCCAAACCTTATATAATCTTTAAAAGTGGACTTTAGCCCTTTTTCAATGTATTTCTAATGCGGGGAGGGGCAGCAGTGAAAGAGGAAAAGAGACCATGGCCAAGATTCAAATGGAGGGGCTGATTGGTACAACAAAACTTATATGAAGACCGCAATTAGAGATGTAGATAGTATCATAGAATGACAAGTATCAGCTCATATCAAGCCACCAAGTTCCTATTTAACTTCAAAAATGACACTTGTGCCTTAATGAATGTGTATGAATAATGATCATAAGAAATTTGTAGAAGTTGAAGAACCAAAACATGGTCCATTGGAAAATCTAATAAACTCCAAGATTGAAGCTACATAAGATGTCTAAAAGCCCCGTGAAAGAGGATGTTTGATGTTTGAACTTGATAATAAAAAGCCAAACTAGAGGTTTTCTTCCAAATAAAATTTTTGAATGACAAATATCAGCTCATATCAAACCACCAAGTTCCTATTTAACTTCATAAATGACACTTGTAGTCTTAATGCATGTGTATGAATAATGATCATAAGAAATTTTTTTAGAAGTTGAAGAACCCAAAACATGGTCCTTTGGAAAATCTAAGAAATTCCAAGGTTGATGATACATAAGATGTCTAAAAGCCCCATGAAAAGGAGAAATTATATTTTCACTTAGTGAGGATATTTGATGTTTGAACTTGATAATCAAAAGCCAAAATAGAGGTTCTCTTCCAAATGAAAGTTTTGGTACTGTAAATACTAGATAATTCTCACTTTTATTCTAAAAATAAAGAAATTTCATTTTACAAATCTTTAGTTCCAATGTTAGCACTCCCTACCTTACACATCTAAGTACATACTATTTAGGATGGATACAAAGGGATGTTAACTTTAGGTCCTCGAAAAGTGTAGATTTGATTTTTCCTACATTTTTATGTTGATGAGGAAGAGTATTATCTTATGCATCCTAACATTAGTGAAATTGTTTTTGGAAGTTCATAACTATACAACAAAATAGAGATAAAAACAATACATGTTAAAAAAATGTGCTTGATACTTTAAAGTTGCATACATGTGCATTGGAAGCAAAATATAGTATACCTCAATAATAAATTTATTCATAAACTTCAAAATTATACAAAGATCACATTATTCTCCATGGATCAAATAATTATTATTGGATTATTGTGTTTGTGCCAAAAGGAAACCTATACCATTATCTTTCCTTCCAACTCGAGCACAAATGTAGTGCCAACAACAACATATATCTATATACAATTATTTTTCACTATCATTGATCTCCATAAATTGTTCTAAATTCAATAAAAGGGCACATCAAAAGCTATAACTCTAACTATTGTGATTATTGAGACAATGTGACCTCTAGAGCATTGGTTGCATAAGTGTAGTGTTGTCTAGGAGAAAGCTAGTAATCACTAGGTATCCTTCTTGCATAATCACAAATGCACTGCCAAGAACAATATCAGAGCACTAACCTTGGTGAGGATGAAATCTTGATAGTTTTCCTTTTGGAACAAGAACAAAGAAATCTAGTGCATTCTATAATTCATTCTAACACAAATACAACCACATTGCCAACAATAATGTTGCATTGTGAAAAAAATCTAACCAATGCAAAATTTACTTCTATCACAAACACAAACACATTTTCAACAATAACATTGCAAGATGAAGGAAATTTAACACATTATAGCCTTCCTTCTAGCATAACAACAAACATATTTCTAATAACAACATTACATTATGAAGGAAATATAATGTGTGCTAGATTTCATTCTATCACAAGTAGAAGCCCATTTCGAACAATGACAATGCACCTCAAATGAAAGCTAACAATCAATATCATTCCTTCTACTACAAACATAAGTATATTGCTAGAAGCAATTTTAAATGGTCAAATAAATCTAGCACATGCTAGATTTCCTTCTAGCAGAAACATAAGCACATTTCTAAATCCACCACATGCTAAATCTCCTTCTAGCATAAATAAAAGCATGTTACTCACAAAAACATTGCAAAGTACAAGAAATATTACACATTCTAGAGTTTCTTCTAGCACAAACACAATCACATTGCCAGAAACAACATTGTAGGGTGGAAGATATCTAACTTATGCTTGATTTAATTTTAGCACATTGCCAACAATAAAATTGTAGGGCAAACGAAATCCAATGCATGATAGAATTCCTTCTAGCACAAACACAAGTATATTTCCAACAATATTGCATTACAAAATAAATCCAGTGAGGTTATATTTCATTCTAGCACAAATGCAAGCATGTTGCCAACAACAATATTGCATTGTGAAACAAATCTATTGCATACTAGATTTTATTCTAGTACAAACAGAAGCACGTTGCTAACACCAATATTGCATTGCAAAATAAATTTAGTGCATGCAAGAATTCCTCCCACCATACACAAACATATTAGCAACATCAATATTGTAGGGTAAAAGTAACCTATATCATGTTAGATTTTCTTCTATCACAAACATAGGAATATTTCCAATCACAATATTGCAAGGGGAATTAGATCTAACATGTTATTTGTACTTATATCTCAAACACAAACATGTCACCAATAACAACATTGCAAGTTGAATGAAATCTAACACATGCTAGATTTCCTTCTCTCGCAAACACAAGCACAAAACAATATTTTAGGGTGAAATAAACGTACCGCATATTAGATTTTCTTCTAGCACAAACAAGCATATTGTCAAAAACACCTTATGCAAGACAAAAGAAATCTGGTGTGTGGTAGATTTCTTTCTAGCACAAACACAAACACATAACATTGTAGGGGTTAAGAATCTAGCGCATGCAAGATTTTGTTATAGCATGAACACAAACATATTACCAAAGACATTCTAGGGCAAAAGGAATCTAGCACATGCTAGATTTCCTTTTAGCTCAATCACAAGCACATTGCCAATAACATCATTGTGGTGAAGGAAATATGACGCATACTAGATTTCCTTCTAGCACAAACAATTGAATTGCAAACAACAACATTTCAATGCTAAAGAAATATAGTGCACACTAGATTTCCTTCTAATGCATATACAACCACATTTTCAATAGACTCATAGAAGGGTGAAATATATCTAATGTATGCTAGATTTTCTTCTAGCACAAACACAAACACATTACAATATTTCTAGATAAAAGAAATCTAGCAAATGGTAGATTTACTTCTAGCACAAACAAAAGCATATTATCAACAACCACATTGCAATGAAAAAGAAATGTAGTGCATGATAGATTTCTTTCGAGCCAAAATTGAAGCATGTTTCCAATAACAAGATTGCAAGGTGAAGAAAAGCTAACACGTGCTAGCTTTACGCATATCACAAACACAAGCACACAACAACATTGTAGGGTGAAAGAAATCTAGCGTGTTAGATTTGCTTCCAACATAAACAAAAGCATATTGCCAAGGACAACACTGCATGGAAAAAGATATCTAGAACAATTTCTATCATAAATAGAAGCACATTTCCAATAACAACATCGCAAGGTAAAATAAATTTAATGCATGTTAGCTTTACATGTAGCACAAATACAAGCATACTATCAACAAAAACATTTCATGCCAAAAGAAACATAGCGCATGTTATATTTCCTTCTAATGCAAACACAAGCACATTGCCAAGGTGAATGAAATCTAACACGTGCTAGATTTTCTTCTATAATAAAGAACCAAATTGACAACAACAATATTGTAGAGCAAAAGAAATCTAGCACAACTTCTAGCCCAAACACAAGCACATTTCCAATAAGGAAATCTAACACGTGTTAGATTTCCTTCTATCATAAACAACCAAATAGACTCACAACAATATTGCAGAACAAAATAATTCTAGTGCGTGTTAGATTTACGCATAGCACAAACACAAGCACACAACAACATTGTAGGGTGAAAGAAATCTAACGCGTTAGATTTGCTTCCAACGTAAACAAAAGCATATTTCCAACAACATTGCATGGAAAAAGATATCTAGAACAACTTCTATCACAAACACAAACACATTTCCAATAACAACATCGCAAGGTAAAATAAATTTAATGCATGTTAGATTTACATATGGCATAAATACAAGCATACTACCAACAACAACATTTCATGCCAAAAGAAACCTAGTGCATGATATATTTCCTTCTAACACAAACACAAGCACATTGCCAAGGTGAAGGAAATCTAACGCGTGCTAGATTTCCTTCTATAATAAAAAACCAAATTGACAACAACAATATTGTGGAGCAAAAGAAAACTAGCACAACTTCTATCCTAAACACAAGCACATTTCCAAGGTGAAGGAAATCTAACACGTGCTAGATTTCCTTCTATCATAAAAAACCAAAAAGACAACAACAATATTGCAGAGCAAAAGAAATCTAGCATAGTTTGTAGCCCAAACACAAGCATATTTCCAATAACAACATTGCAAGGTGAAATAAATTTAATGAGTGTTAGTTTTACATGTAGCACAAATACAAGCATACTACCAACAACAACACTGCATGCCAAAAGAAATCTAGTGCATGTTATATTCCGTTTTAACACAAACACAAGCACATTGCTAGTAAGACATTCCAAGGTAAAGGAACTCTAACACATGTTAGATTTCCTTCTATCATAAACAACCAGATTACTAATTCAATAACATTGCATTGTGAAATTTCCTTCTAGCATGTCAATAAAAATATTGCAAGGTGAAAAAAATGTAAGGTGTGCTAGTGTTGGAAATATTGAGATGGGGGTTGAATCAATATTTATTTACAATTGTTATATTATGCCAGTTAAAATCATCAGTTAAACCAAAACACAAGATGTGCAACAAGAAAATAATTTTATTAATGAATTTGAGGACTCTAAAAACCCAAGCTCCAACTTGTACAATAAACTCTTTAACTCCTTCAGGGCTTCAACCTTGAACCTCTAATATTCAACTACAAATCCAAGCTCCAACCTTGTATGACAACTCCAATCGTCTAGGGATCCAATCCTATCAGTTTTCTTCAATCCCTTAAGGTGACTTCAATACTGCTTCAAGCCTCCATCAAAAAATTTAAATACTTCTAAAAAATGTATCCAAGATAGGTCTGCAAAGTTCTCTCAAATATACCTCTACAAAAACTTCATGTATTCTTCAGCAAAACTTTTATGGTTGCACCAACAAAACATGTCTTCAAGTGTTGATCTTCAACTATGCTCCAATGCTCCAACAAAAAATGTCTTTAAGTGTTGGTCTTCAACTGTACTCCAAGGGTGATTTCTTCAACAAAACAACTCTTCAAGTGTTGGTCTTCAACTATGCTTCAAGAGTGATTGTTGTTTCTTCAAAGGCTTGAAGAATGCTCAATTAATGTCATCATGAATGCACTCTATTGTCAACTCAAAATATGCTCAAAGTATGTTATCATTTTATCATTTGATGAAGGTGTCTCATAGGCTCTTCATGTGTGCTTTAAAGAATGTCCTTTGATCTGCAAGGATTACTTTACTTTTGTTTCAAATCTAACTTGATATGTTGATTAAGCCTCTCAAGGTGTAATATTCCTAATGGAAAAATAACAGTGATAACAAAAGCATGCAATAAACCCAACACAAATATTTTGCAGCAAACGCCCATAAAACATAAATGTTCCAAACACACCAAAATGGGAAAATTTTATTATAAGATCTTGCTGGAGTACAATATAAAATAGGAAATGTGCACCTAGGCTTACACAAGGCAAGCTACAAGCCTCGGGTGGATGCTTTATCAATGCCAAACTGCTGCCGAAATTTTCCCATTAGAAGGTTGCACTGGCCTTGTGATTTTTGCATTGTTGGTTGTGTTGATACCCTGATTTGAACCCTCCTAAATTCTTAGAATATTCTAATAAATTAGTCATGGAATCTTGGTCAAAAACCCAAAAAAACCCAGAAAGGGTTTGCCCTGGTTTTGATGCTCCAAAAATGGCCCCAAATTCCTTGACCCTCCTCTAAGTGCAGAAAAACTAAAACTGTGACTGATGCTAGAATGATTGTCCCAAAATTGCTGGAAAATTATTCTCAATTGCACCCCAAACCAACCCCAAGAAACCCAGCTCTCAAAATCCCTTCAAAATCCACCTTGCAATTACGCCTCCATAATGATTGTGCAGTTTCTGGGCAGGATGACATAGTCTCTCCTCCGAAAAATCAGTTTGATGTTTTATGTCAAATTCTACCCTTGCAAATCTTGCTCCTTTTTCCTAGAATTGGCCAAAAATTACTTCAACAATGCTACAGCTCCCAGCTCTAGTTGTTCCTCCTCAACTCTCAACGTGGCCTCCTGAACTGTGTCTCAGTTGGCCCAGAAACCGTACCACATGCATGACCCTCTCTCCAACTCCTGAAACTGATGAAGAATCCTTCCTAGGGTGGTACTCAGAGTCCACCGAAGAAAGGTTGAGCTTCCTCCTTGGGAACTCTTGTGTTGAACAACACTATGTAACTCTGCTAAACAATTAGAGCAACACTTCAGTTGTCAAATTATCAAAAGGCATCAAATGTTGCTTCCTCTCTCATATTTATAATTTTTTGTTCATTTCCTCCATGTGGGCCCCTCACTAGGCAATTCAAACCTCTTCCCTTGGCCATACAATTTCTCTCTCCTCAAGGAGTGCATATTAGTTGGGGAAGTCGCCCCCACATTCCACTAAGGCAAACATTTTGACCCCCTTGTCCTATGTTTCCTCTCCAAAATTATCTTAGGCCCCCAAAATTAACAAAATGGAAAATTTGTGGTGCTATTTACAAAATTATTTAGGAAGGGACATTACAGTTCTCCCCTCCCAAATGTTGCTTATCCCCAAGCAACTGTAAAATTGGGCACTAAAAACTTTGCTCATTTTCCCACATGGCATCCTCAACTGGAAAGTATTTCCACTTGACCAAATGCTCCTAGATGACCATGTTTCTTAGCTTCCTCTCCCTGGTCTCCAATATGGTCTCGGGTGTCAATATCAAGTGTCCCTTTTCATCCAACAGAGGCAACTAATTGACTTTCATAACCTACTTTCGCAACGCCTTTTTCAGGAAAGAGACATGAAATATGTTGTGAAATCTGCTCTTCGGGGGTAACACTAGCTCGTAAGCTACCTCTCCAACTCTCTCAGTCACCCTGTACGGCCCATAGAAGCATTTCTTGAGCTTCACCGCCCCTTTTTGCTTGAGTGAAGATTTTAGGTAAGGCTACAAACGTAGGTAGACCATGTGCCTACCTCGAACTATCTCTCCACCCTATGCTTATCGGCGTACATATTTTGTTGATTTTGTGTTACCTACAAGTTATCCTTAAGAACATTAAGAATATCCTGGCTCTCTTGGACCCAATCCTTTGCCCCAAGGCCTTTCTATCTCCAAATATCATGTCAGAAAAAGAAAGTGCATCATAACCATAAAGTGTTCGAAAGGGAGACATACCAATTGACATGTGGTAAGTAGTGTTGTAGGCTTATAGCATAACTCTCCCAGGTGCAGCCACTTCACGCACATCCTCTGTTGTCCCGTGCCATAATTGTGCAGGTAACCCTCCAACCATTTGTTCACTATCTCAATGTTCCCATCCGTCTGTGCGTGACAGTTGGTGTTGGGTATAAGCTTGGTTCCCACTAGACGGAACAACTCCTACTAGAAGGCCCCCATGAATCTATTGTCCCTGTCACTGACTATGTTCTTTGGGAGCCCATGCAATCGAAACACCTCCCAAAAGAACAACTCGACCACCTGTGAGGTTGAATATCCCGATGGGATCACAAAGAAATGGGAAAATTTAGTTAAGTGATCTACCACCACGTACATGCAATCTCTCCCTTGTATCGTCAGAAGTCCCATGATGAAGTCCACGGGCACACTCTCCCACTTCCTCTTTGGAATGGGAAGAGAATATAATTGTCTGGTCGGGTGTGACAACTTCAGCTTGTTCCTATGACAGGTTATGCACTCTTGTATGTGCCTCAGCTCATCCCCCTTGAGCCCACTCTAAGATAAACGCTCACAGATGGTACAGTAAGTCTTGAGAAAACCTAGATGTCCTACATGAGGGGAGTTGTGAGCTGCCTGTATAACCTTCTCTCTGTCCTGGGATCCTGACACTAAGTATATTCGGTCTTTGTAGTAGATCACATCATCCATCACCCAGAATCTACCATCCACATGTGTCATCTAGTATCTCACAGGCATGTTTGTCCTTGGAATACATAACCAAGAGTTGGGCCTTCCAATCATGTGCAACGTCCATCAGAAAGAGCATTGCAGGCCTCCGGGAAAGTGCATCTGCCACTATGTTGTGCTTTCCCATTACGTACTCGATCTCAAATTTGTAAGCCTGGAGCTTACTCACCCACTTATGTTGCCTCTCCTGCAATGTATGTTGCTCTAGGAAGAATCGATGATTCTTGTGATCAGTCTTCACCTTGAACCGGTTCCCCACCAAGTACTGTCTAAATTTGGCCAAGTCTTGCAACACGACCAACATCTCATTGTCATAAATGAAGTCGCTCATGGGGTAGCAACTTTCTACTCTCAAAGGCTATGGGGTGGCCTCCCTACATCAACATGGCCCCAACTCCCTCACATAAAGCATCACACTCCAATACAAACAATGGAGTGAAATCAGGGAAAGAAAAAACAGAACAACTGCTCATGACCTTGCGGCACTCAAATGCCTCATGTGTTACCTTTGTCGAATCAAATGCCTCAAGTTTGTGAAGTGTGATGCAAGCTTTGAGAATCCTCTCACGAATCTCCTGTAGTACATACAAATTCCCAGGAAGCCCCTTAGCTTAGTCACATTCCTGGGTGTTGGCCAATCCAAAATGGCACTGATCTTCTCCTAGTGTACCTTCACTCTGTCCTCTGGGCCAATCACATGCCCAAGGTACAACATCCATGTCAATCCAAACTAACATTTGGACCTATTCGCATACAATTTTTGCTCCTCTAGTATGAGAAGTACAACTTCAAAATGTTGAAGGTGCTCCTCCCACGTCCGATTATAGATGAGTATGTCGTCAAAGAAGACAAGGACAAAGTGTCGCAACTACCCAAGAAATATGTGGTTCATACAAGAAATGTAGCCAGAGCGTTTGTTAGCCCAAAGGGCATTGTAGAGCTATAAAAAGGGTCTCTTTCACCTCTAATTACCTCACATTAATATGTCAATCCGGGAGCATTTTGTTATTACAAAGAGTGACTCAATCTGAGGCTATCATTTATCAGAGTAATGCTAGTAGTACAGTGCTTAAGAAATACAAGAGTAAACGGATGCTTGTCTGTAACTAAATTACTTCAAAGAATAAATCACACACTCAGAAAACTCAACAACTTATCAGTCAAGGGTTCGGCAGTGATAACCCATCCCTTCGGAAACTGATGGAAAGGAGATTAGAGCATAGACAATGAGCCTGGGAGCTAGAAAGTGACTGCTAATGCTCACTACAGCCTTAGATCATCTCTCACACCAAAGCAACAAATGCGATTAAATGGAACAACAAATAAAGGATTGAACAGCAATTCTGGAATAGAACAGCAAATCTGAAATGGAACAACAATTGAATAACTAAGTCCCGCGGGTTGTAACCAAGCTTAATCTATTAATTTCAATACACTCTTCACAATCAAAACAACAATCTTTCATTCTTGAAGCAGATCACACGAAACACACTAATGGAACAGCGTTACTATTGATAAATTATAGAACAGCACTAATAAATCAGAAACGCACACAACACGCTGGAATAATAATCGGATCAACATTAATCAACAGGAATACGACTGTGCTTCCAAATAGATCTGAATCCAACGATTATGAAGAACACTACCTCAAACGAATGTATGACACGAATGTTCAATATAACAGCTCTGTAACAGAATAGTAAGAACATGCAATTAACTCTTGAAAAGATTAATAACTTGGAAAACGACACCCCTCTAGGTGGTAGGGGTGGTGGTGGTGCTCCCCCTGATGATGGTCCTCCCTCATCTCCCAGATCAGCTCGAACCTCAAACTCCTCATTCGAATCACTATCCGAATACACCTCAATGTAGTGGACCTTGCCCTTGGTGCACTTGTGCCCAGGTGCCTAGGGTTCTTGGCACGTAAAGCACAACTTCCTCCTCCTAAGGTCCTCCGAGTCTCCTCGTCCATCTGACCACGTCCTCCACCCATCTAGGGTGGTCTAGTGTCACGGTTCCCCTGTGGTGCAGTGGATCTAGTGGGGACAAAGGCTCAGGTCTTGGACACAAGGTCAATCATATCTCGAGTCCTGGAGATAGAATTTGTCAAGTATGTGGGCTTGTACACCCTCACCCAACCACCCAATGGCTCTGCTAGCCCCTCCTCCATAAATAGCATGATCAACCAAGCCTCTGAAATGTCAGTCACCATCACTCGTAGTCCCTGAAACTCCATAAGGTATGCCTTTGCGCTGCCAATATTTCTTAGATGGGCTAACTCCCTAAAATGCAACTCTGGGTATTTCCTCTCAAACCTCTCCAACTACCTCCGGGTGAACTCTATGTAAGAAGTGATGTGAATATGTCACAACATGATTAGCCCATGGTACCACCACTCTTGGGCATCCCCTTCCAAATGAAGGGTGGCAAACTGAATAGCATCAGTCTCTCGCATGGGGTTCAAGTAGAAGTATTTATCTAACTTCTGAACCCAAGCCCTAGCATCCAATTGTTCCAGTGCAAGAACTCCAGTGAAGCTCACGGGAATTATCGTTAATGTATTTTGCATAATTCTGTGTAATCGATTTTTAAAATAGTACTCTTGTGGGTATAGAAGAGAGCCTTTGGAAATATGTCAAAACTTATAATTCCATTTTGTGCTTTATCCTCCCATGTTTTTTGAAGGGATAATCAATGCTCTGGATGTCAAAAATATGTTGAGCCCTCTTGCTCTTTGCAGTATGGGTCAAGCCACATCCTTTTTACTTTAATATACAACATAATTGTGACTATGAAATCATGTGTAGTAATGTTGCAAACCTTAATTAAGGACCAACAGTAGAACACTGATAGAGCTCATAAAGGTATCTAGAACCTGAATCCTTCAAAGACCTTGGTCCTGACATCATATTGTTGCATAAAACTAACAACACTTATGTTCCCCAAGGAGATCTGGGAATTAGATTGATGCAAAAACTCATAACTCCAAAGTTTTTGGACACATTGAATTAACAAAGACATTGATAAATTCACATGACACAAAGCTTGTCACAATTTGCACCCATATGTAAATATCCCATAATGAATTTGTGAAACAAGGAGGCCTGTGAGAAATGCGCAAAGGTTCTGGGGAAGTTTTCTTTCATATTACTTAGTGTTGGAACTCATATCTCAAAGTTGCGGTCGCTAGCTCAATATTTCAATTCCACGTTTGACGACCACACTTTGTTTCCGAAGTTGAATCATTACCAGCACGCCATGTGCTAGAGCTGGCTCTCGACTTGAGTCCGCAAAAAAACATGGGGGTACTCATTGCACTTGGTCAATATGAGGTTGGATGGTCGCAAATGAGGTGAAAGGATGGAAAAGGGATTGGAGTGAATCATGAGGATTGTGATTAGCGTATTCTCAAAGTGTTTCCCTTTGGATTTGATTTGGTGAGAACTTAGAAGTCAACCTTTCAAAGCATGATGAAGGAAAAACTACGGTATAAATGAGTTCAGCCACCAGTAGTATCATGTTTAAAACTTATTTATTGAATAAGGAAGCACAATTTGTATCAATTTTGAAGGGATATGATATTTACAATTCTTTGACTTTTAAAATTCAGAAAAGATGCATATTTGCTTTTGTATCAGGGAGATGTTTAGTCCCAATTTTTTTCTGTACCGAAAATTTTCCATCTCATACTGTATCCGTATACAAATTCAACCTCGGTTATTATGTCTTCAACATGGAATCATCATAATGGAAGTGATCTCATTCAAGCCTTGTCCTTTAATTTTCAATCTCTATTGAGAGGACTGAAAATTCTCTGCTCCATAGACATTTGTCCAACTAAAGGTTTGAAATTCTTCTTCTCTCTTTGTCTACTATAGATGAAACTCGTTATCAAACACCTTGCTACAACAAAATATTTTCTTCCAGTACCATCATTATATTCTTATAATTTTTGAAGCCCCAAAACTTCTTATATTCACATACAATTTCCCTTCACCATTTTAATCGCCTTACTCGAGTCTCTTTACGGGATTCCATAAACATGGTTGTCATGTCTCTGTTTAAACAAATCTTCAGCACCAACACTAGAACTTGGATACATTTCCAAGAGTTTTCGCAAATGAACAAACAACCAAGAATTACCAACTTTGCATGGTTGCAAATAAATCCCCATCCCATCTTTCCCTTCTGTATTTTAAGGTTCCATCAAACTTAAGCTTGAAGAAGCCTCTGCATATTCTCATTAATATAATAACCCTTTAAAGTGGGGTTTCTTGAGATTTTGTCGTTTAATACTGAATGGTGCATATCTTGATATTTGTCTTTCAATACTGAATGTTGCATTACCAAAAAACATTGTTAGCAACACTCCTCCATTTCGATTTTCAAGCCTCAATGCCAGACAGTATTTAACAAAAGAGCCATTTAACATTGTTTTTTTTGGTCAGTTGTAGGTAAACACAAGTCTCAATGTCTCATAGTTTGAGAGGTGCTTCTGAGATAATTAATGTAGCAGCAACAACGCTTTTACTCTGTAACATTGATTGAATTTCAATGCATTCATTGCTGGTATATGCCTTATCAATGCATACATTTTAGAGAACAAATCTATCATCACAATTAGGCATTTGTGCTTTTATTTCAATCAATGTAAGCAAGGACCGGTTGCATATCCTTATTGATATTTGCTTCTCTCCATGCAAACCTTTAAATATATTCCACAAGCCAATCACAATTTCAAAGCATCATATTTTCAGGCCAAAAGGCATCATCACACACACACACACACATATATATATACTGCAATCCATCCTGACCCAAGCAACCCCTGTAATTTATTATGAACTCAATTCAGATTAAAAATGTTACAAGGGACAAGTTAACCGGTAGTAGTTTATTGCCTGCCATTTTGAAAACCATAACTTGTCTTTATGATTTCCATGCAATCCTCCACATAAAATTTACCAAATAGTATGTCTATCATAATGTATTACATAATGATTCTGAGTCTAGGCTAAAACATCTTTGTACCAGATCCAAGCAGAAGGTCAAGTGACTCCCAGAAATAGCAATCCCCTTTTATGATTATAGTTACAATCACCACAAGAACACCGCCTCTCATTGAAATGATGGAAGCAGTTGGAATCCCTCACAACAATATCTCTTAAAATAGATTTTGAGATGAACTTGATGGCAGAGTGGCAATCACCACACACTCGAAAGTTCTTAATTATTTGAATAGTTGTCCCACAGGATGTCTTAATAAGCCCAAAATAAATGGTCAGCTTCTCACTGTGGTGGCAAGGAAATTGTTCCTTTATGCTCCTCTTCCACATCGTTCAGTACAATCTTATGTCAGGTACATAACCCATTGCATTCATCTCCCTAGACAATCTATACAACTCTTCAATCTATCCCTATAATATTCTCCTCTTTCAAGCATTCTAGGACATCTTCACAGGTAATTCCAGTCTCTGGAATGTTGTTAGCTTCCGGGATCTTGAAGAATTACTCTTCTTCAAAGCCCTGACTTTGAAGATGGCAGCAGAGGTAGATACCAGTGGGCATAATAGAAAACCTATGACCAGAACCAACTTTCTCTACAATCTAGCTCTAGCTGCTAAAAGTCTGAAGAGGTTAGTCTACAACGAAGGTTGAAATATTTCCCATTAATTGGAAAATTGATAGCATGGAAGATTCAGAGGAACAAGGTGAGAATAGGGGAGGAACCCTAGATTGGCTGTAAAGACAATTTCAAACTATATAGGGAGCTAATAAGAGATCTCCATCTCTTAGGGATTTATTCCATGGAAAATGTAGCAACAAATGATGGCAGGAATATTTGATCTAATGGCTTGAAGTTAGCATGGGATTTGAAATTCAAGGAGTAAAAAATGAGGAAAGGAAACAACAGCAGATAGGGTATAAAAAAGTTTCAAGTGTTTTGAGACTCAAAGCTGATGGTGGATTGGTCTAATAATAAGTGCACAACAGATAATTTGTTAGTTGACCCTATGGGAGATTTGATGGTCTATATTTTGCACATATCTTTAAAGAGTTTAATACTCTGGCAAATCAGCTATTAAAAAAAGCTTTGTTACTGTAGGATGAGTCCCTTACTGAACAAGAGTTCAGGGGAGGGATATAATTATCAGCTTCTGAAATTTTGTTGTTCTGAGGTAGGGTTAGAAACCCCTAGAATTTGTTTCATATGTCTCTATGTTGCTACTGCAGTACTTGTAGAATTTTGGCTGCGTGTAGAAAGAGAATATCTAATTTTGTGAAGGCTTCCTTCAAGGAGACTAGGCAGACTGTTTATAGATAGTCATAGAATAGAATTAGGGATAGTTTTAGGAATGTTTTAAAGACTGTTATTTTTGGAGCCTGAAAAGGAAGAATGATTTATATTCTAATTTCACACAATAACTTTATTAATGTCTAGACTACAAAAGTAAATCAATGGGACTAAAACAGGACATCCACTGTAACTACATAATGGAAGTGCCTACACCTCCTATAGCTACAATATCAAGAACAGAAAAAGAGCTAAGTACATAGATAGAATTAAGAAAAACGTAATGAATGCAGAAGAAAAGTCACAAAAAGAGTGTTGATCAAAGCATTCCTCAGTGGAAACCCCAAAAGTTAAAATTTCCAAATATTACCTTAGCTTAGGGTACGATATGTTTAAATGTATGTAGGACAATTGACAAAGTCTATTTGTCACTTATCCATATTTCTTACAACATCAACTATTGTCTGTTGAGGATGATCTTCAATCACTTCCTTACTAATACAAGACATGTTGAAGCCATATACATTTTCCCAAAACGATAGACTAGTTCCACCTTTTCCAACACCAGCCACATACATGTTAGCTATGTCCGGAAGGATTGCTCCACCAGGTTTCAACCAATGATCACAAACATAAATAACTGAGTTGAGCATTGATTCATAAAGCAGGCAGATTCCCATCCACTCACTCAGTATCACATCTACACTTTGACTTTCAATTTCCATGCATTTATCAATATCTTCTATCATGCTGTGGACTACAGTATAACTCCACGCGAGTTCTGATTTTTGGCATTCTCACTTTCTTCTTTGAGCATGTTATTTGCTTTGCAGCCTAACAAGCTACAGATGCCATCTTCTCACTTGCTTCGACTGCAATTACTTTTGCAGCTCCTACCTGAGCTGCAAATAAACTTAAAATCCCTGTTCCACATCCAACATCCATAACCACAGCTCACTTAAAAAGAGAAGGATTGTTCAAAATAGCTCCCTTGTATGCATCCATCCATACCTGATCACTAAGCATTACCCCGTGAATTGCAAACCGACTATAAGCACCAAAGTAACTCTCATTGGTGCTCTTAATTTACTTTTCTTCCACATTTGAAAAATTTACTTTGGATCTTTTATCCTCTTTTTCAAAAGAAAGTATTGTTGAGAAGTTTTCTCTTCTATGATGACACCATTGGACTTATTATTATTTGAATTGAGATCATACAGTTTTTTTTGTTATTAGTTGCACCAGCACCTATAGCTTTACCAGATGACCCTTTGGTGCTAAGATTAGTTAGAGCTAAATCTGAGATTTCAACCTGGATAGTATTGGTTAAGTCCTTAAAGTGAATGTGGCTCTTATTACATGCTTTCTTTAGGCCATGCCAAGCAACATATGCAGGCCTCTTCCCTGACTTGCTAAGGAATATATCTATCTCCGACACCTGTGGTGCATTACCTTGGGTATTTGGCTACACCTCATCCCTTAGCCTACATCTAGTGATTTTAAGTCCCAATTACTGGGAAAGAAAGGTTTACCATGAAAGGTAGAACATAAAGAATGCTCATTGTGGCAACTTTTTCCTCGACATACCACATAATGCAACCAGATTCAGACCCAGAATGACTAAAACGGTGCATATGATACACCCACTCAAATCTAAATTCCAGATTTAGATCCAGAATGACTGAAATGGTGCATAAGATACACCCACTCAAATCTAAATTGTTTGCACAACGAACACTCAAGGGTATTTATTCCAAAATAGTTAATCAACAAGTTTCTCTAAAATAATACCAACATTTCACATTTTAAGTCAGAATACTCATAATTACGAGAGTTTATGTGAACTAATCAACAACAATGTATGCTTTTCTTAAGCGTTCACATGTGAGCAACACAAATATGTGCACATGTATGTTTCTTCATTTATTTATAGTAGATTTATTACCCAGATCAGGCAGTTGAACATCTGATGTGTCTTTTCCACTTCAAAAGCACCACCTATATAGCTCAACATTGTATCAATCGAGCTTCTAATTCCAAATATTTGATGTAAAACAGAACACTTTTCAATTTAGTAGTCTTTTATTTTATGCATCCCTGAAATTGGTTTCTGGTGGGTCTGGAGCACATTTCTGGAACCCGAAAACCACCTTGCAATCATTTCTGGGATGTTGTGCATCTTTTACAGTATATATATATTTTTAAATGTCCCGAAAAATTCCCACCAACCCTAACATATCAAAACAAAAGCCTTGATGGTGAAAAAGCTATCACAAAAGAGAGGACATACTTATGTCCTTACGAAAAAAGGGAAATAAAGCAGCCAATTAAAGCACTTTAACAAGGCTTATTGGGCAGCTTTTCCACAACAGGAGGAAAAATGTAACATTTCCACAATTCGGGCTTTTACTAATAATTCTCTTCATTTGCTCATATACCCTACAATAATGTGAGTGGGTGGGAAACATATCATATCCCTGCTTCGATAATATAGAGTATCCTTAACACCAAGTCAGCTAGCTTATACCATCTTTTAATGTTTCGACCATTACATTACATTAAGGACACCATCATTTCCCTTATCAATCAAACATTGAAGATGCAGGACCTATGCAACATCTTAGACCTTTAAAAAGGACCAAAATCAGTGACTTTAACACCCTCAGTGTAAATGCCCTAAGTTTCACTTACCACTAGTTGCCACCAAGATCACTGTTTTTTCTTCCATCCCAGTGTAGCCCACATTGGGAAAGCATCAAAACATTTCAACTACCACCAGCTGCCACCAAGGCCAATGTTTTTGTTTCCAGTGAAGATGTTGAACCTATGTAGCGGGCTTAGAACTTTAAAAAATGGCCAAGATCAGTGAATTCAACCCCCTAAGTGTCACTACCCTCAGTTTCACCCACCACCAAGGTCGTTGGTTTTGCATCCAAAACAAGTGTGGCCCACTCTAGACAAGCCTAAGAAAATTTCACCTACCACCAGCTGCTACCAAGGTCACTAGTTTTTATTCCAAAACAGTGTGACCTAGACTGTACAAGTCTCAAAATCGACATGGCGGTGTGTAGGCAACCAAGCAACAAATCACACATAGGGTTGCCTTTCTTTCAAGATTTTTGGCAGGAGACACTTTAGATGGTTGCATGGAGGATGGAGGGGCCTCCCAAGCCCCAAACTCTATAAAATCTACAATCAGGGAATCCATTAAACACCTTTTGGAGAGAGAAAAATTTTGTTATTTGTTGCAGAAAGAACCTTTAACTAGTAACTACTAGGTTGTGCGGAAAAATTGTTGTGAGAACTCAAGTGACTGACCCTCTTTGACCCCTGCCAAAGGAAGGAATATTGTTGGTTGAAGGGCAAGGACTTGCAAAAGTCCAAGAGAAGACCAAAAGTAGAAGACAGATGATTTAGGAAGCCACCTCTCCATAGGTAAAATCTGATTTGTACCTCTCTTTCTTTATCAATATAATCTTTGCTTTCCTCCCTATGGTGCATTACCTTGGGTATTTGGTTGCACCTCATCCTTCAGTCTACGTCCAGTGATGCCGGGATTATTGAATTTTCATTTATAGAAAATTCAGTTACAGTTTAAGCTCTTCATGATGGCTACTGAATCTCATTCGAATTGAAGATTGGTTGTACATAACTTTATTTAGAATCAACACTTCTATTACCTATTGCAATATGAGCTTGAGCATATTTTCATTTGAAAGTAGTTTTGTAAAAACTCTTCCCTTTGATGCCCTTGTTGCAGTTTAACTCAAGCTTCAAAAATGCATTTCGAAAGCTCCTTAGACTTCAAAAATGCATTTAGAAATCTCAATGTTCAACCAATTTATTCAAAATTAGTCATTAATTTAACATAGTCAAGACATGTTTGAAAATTAGGGAGAATAAAAGCCTTGTAGATTGTTATTATGAACTGCAGATTTAAATGCTAGAAAATGAATGATTACTATTAAAATTTTGTAAAAAATACCTGGAGATGTAAGTAAAGCCAATGCAATCTCTTGTAACAACTTAAAAATTAAAAAAGTACATCTGCAGATACTTTTGCAGAATGGCATAGCTTTTCAATAATAGGTAGTTGGGAGACTCTAAAATTGATAGATGACATGGATGTAATTGTAGATTCATGGTAGACAGTGATGCATGGAGGGAACTTGAATACTTATACATTTCCATTCAAATGTAAGTCCACATCTTTGACAATATTGTTTTACGTAGCAAATCCTAGTCCTGACTGTTATGCATATTTGCTTCATATTTTTTCAAAATTTTAAAGTGAATACATAAAAACTATTGTATTTAACATTCATAACAAAATTATGTTGTGAAGTAGGCCTGTTATTCCTCTGGTAGAAGGATTATGTTCCACTTCCACAAGTTGTTATATCTATATTATAGTACCATACCAGACTAATAATCAGGATAGCAATTAGTAGAACTATCATTAGATAATACTAGGCCCTTGTTAATATTTAATAGATCGAGCAACATGGTAAGGTTTACATCTTACAAAACTTCATGAGCTGATAGGCAGTTTCTATTTCCAGGTATAAGCAGGCAACTTTTTGCTTTGAAGAGCTAATACTTGCTCAACCATCATATCCATTCTTTCACTTATCATATGCTGAGGTATGTGTTTCACTGGTAATTTGTCATAGCATTTGCCGAAAAAAGCTTTAATTTTCTAATCCATGAATAAGGAATCTTGGGAAAATTGAAGCTTAAGCACATTGCAAGGAAAAAATGTTCTGGAAATTGTAGATAAATATATACAAGACCTGTTAAGCAAGCATATGTACTTTATTGATTAACAATCTTAAATAGGCATCCAATCAGCTTTAAGGTAGCCAATCTCCTTAAATAGGTACACAGTAATCGAATATCTAAGGAGTATAAGAGACAGATTCAGTCCTTCATAATATATCTATCAGCCTCCTTGCGTCCAACTAAATTATCAAAATGCCAACATACAAATTAAGCACTCCTTCCGAGGGCGAATATAAATACGGAATTATGTCCAGGCATCATTTCTTTGAATAAAACACAAATGAGGACTGAGAGCATATTAGAAATATGCAGAATGGATCAAAAATGTATTTGGAGCATGCCAAACAACTTTCAAACCATAAGATAGTACTTCTCGAATTTTAGGGTTCAGTACCAAAAAATGAGAGAGAAAAGATTTTCATTGCTATCACAAACACAAGCACCTGCTAATGTCAAACAAACTTTGGTTAACAATAAGTCCTCTACTCCAACTGCTTCACATGATGTTAGCAATATAAGTGAATAGTGGTTTAAACCTTTTATCAAGCAGAGTCATGAAAATTCATCTGATGTTGTAAGATATGATTAGCCTCCTCTTCATAGTAATCTCCACATGAAAGGATTGAGTCCACATCCAACGAAATAATCTGATTCTGACATATGTGAAGATGATTTACATTCCATTCAACTAATGGAAGGTGAGATGAATTTCCCCGATATGCCATAAAATTTATTTCCTGGGTATTCATGGGTATAAAACAAGAAAATGCGAAGTACATGATGTCATCGATGTAGGTCAAACAGTTTTTGAGTCAGACATTTATGCAACAACAGTTGTATAATTTGTTGTCTATCTTACACAAAGTGAATCTGGGAATACAAACGTGAATAAAAAGAATCAGATAACTCAAGAGAAATTATGTCTGAAGGTGAAGACAAGCTTCAGGCATCACTTTTAATGATCAAAATGAAGAGGAATATGAGTGAATGGATTGGAAGTTGTTATATAAATATCACATCTAGAATGAATTACCATTCATTTGGCATTTAAATTTCAGGGTGAGGAATGGGGAAAATGTCATTTCCAGTTGTAGTTCGGGTAGTTTCGAGGTCAGATGATGATAGTCCTCGTATAAATATTTTCTAGCCAACAATATCATGGGGGAATATAGTATGAAACCAATCCTCTTTTTGAGGATAATATTGAACCTCAATTGAAGAGGATAATAAAGTATATATGGAAGGTGTAACCTGATTCACTACTGAATGTACTTTTAAATACTCATCTTAGTTTCTCTTATTGACGGATGTGATCGCTTGCAAATACCGTTGCCGCTTAGTGCTACTGCTCCTGCTGAAAGGAGTTCTCCATAATCTTTCATTAAGACTCTAATGTGGTGTTTTGTTCTGGTAAGCATCTTCATCGAAACATGGAACTTGGACCTATTTCCCTTTTCCCTTGGTGGGGATTTAGTTATTTTTTCTTGGGATAAGAAGCTTAACCCCTTCGTTTAAGCCAACTTGATTGAAAGGGTTGGGTCAACTCACCTTTTAGCACACCGCACAAAACAAATTGTGTAACTATGTTCTAGTAAGGATCTCTTAGGCTACAAATGAGCGTAAGCTTCAGGTAAGGAAAGGGAGCAAGGGGAGTTGTGCAGCAATGGCGAACTAGGGTTTCCTAGGTTTTAAGGTTTTTTCTGTCTTTGACATGTTGTAAGGACTCGTAGCGTCCTTCGAGTAGCTGCAGGACTGTCAAGTCGGTGTTTTTTGCCAGAGCTCTCAATGTTTGAACCATTTGGGGAGGCCAATGGGTCCCCCCTCCCATCCTTGTCTCCTTCTGCGGTGGCACAAGTTGCAGCTAAACCTCCTGAGCTACCCTTTGCATCAATTCACGTGAACCCTCAAGATGTTGTGCCTCCTACTTACCAAGCGATGGATGGCCTAAAGGAGAATGCTTCGGTTTCCTCCACCTGTATTCTGAAGGCGGTCTAGCGACCCAAGATTCTCTTACCTACACACTGGATTAATGCTAAAATCCAATATATGAGGGACCATGCCCTGATTGGAAAATTTATTGGTTTCTGGCCCACAGAGAAAGCCCTTCGAGGTTGGATAGTGGCCAAATGGAAACCGAAGGGGCACATCGACCTCCAACTAGGGTCTAAGGGCTTCTTCAACATTATCTTTACTTGCTTGGAAGATAAAAATAGGCTAATGGATGGTGGGCCTTACTTATTCAACTTTGTTGGGCTTTATCTCCGGAACTGGGTGGAACATTTCAACCCTGATAAAGAAGATTTCAATTGGGCCCCTGTTTGGGTAAGGCTCTACTCTCTCCCCCAGGATTATTGGGATGAACACACATTGAAGGATATAGGAAATAGCCTAGGCGATTTCATTAATATTGTTGATGAAACAAGAATCAACAAAGATACGGCCTATGCCAAGATCTGTGTGTATATGCATATCGCGAAGACGCTACCCGACTCTATAAGTCTATTGCATGACGACTTTGAATGGATTCAGACCATAGATTATGAACATGTGCCTTTCCATTGTCGTCAATGTCACGACCATGGGCATCTCTTCAGATATTTCCCTCTGAATCAAAGTTTAAAGGATCCAAAAAGCTCTAATTCAAAGGATGTTGAGGGGTTTACCAAGGTTACAGGCAGACGACAACAATCCAAGAAGACTAATGGAGCCCCACCCCAACAGCTACCAAAGACAAACAACAGTTTTGATGCTCTGGATTCTCTTGCTTCTAACTCTCCATCTTCTTCGGCACCGATGGAACCTCCCTCCAAGAAACCCCATGCGGTCCTTCAGAAAGAAAGTCCACAGATCGTTTCTAATGCTCTAGCT